>JAZGTI010005618.1:0-25077 GCA_036877585.1 Botia kubotai
AGAGCCACACAAAGGTCGAATCACTGAGTAGCTCATAAACTCATGTTTTCCAAGCGTCTTATTCCTTTCAACACAAGCCAAAGATCTGTAGCAGATGGAGGAAGACAGATTCCACTGTCATATCCTGTGTTCTTACCCTGATCTGCATGCTTCAGATAGCCACATCATCCTGTATCAAACTAAAACTCCTACAAGCACCTAAAGGTCATTGTAAAAGTGGGGCTTGTTCCAAATATCCTATCCACACACACACACACTACAGAGACATCCATCTTTTTGCAGGTTCTCCATAAATAGAGCGTCCACTTAACCCGCGGGGATTCCATTATGCGTGGCTAAATTCTGCTTAAGGTCCACGTGGATGCTTGAGATGTCTGTCTGTTTAGGACCTCAAATTTCCATCGCTGGGCCTCCTCTGCCCCTCACCTCAACTAAAGTCACTTAGCGTTCACCTTTTGCACACATGCAATGAAACAGGTTTTGTTTCATTGAACATAAATTTTTATTAAGGCTGTAACATTTGCACAAATACTGTTACTAAACAGCATAATTTGATACTGCAGAAACTGCTACAATTATATAAGTTATAAAGATTCGGTTACTCAAATGTCACTTGCATGTCAAAGCTGTCTGACGTTCCTTCTACACCATACGGCGAGGTTTACGTTTGCACCTGTCTGCGTTCTTCTACAACCGACTGAAGCGCTCAAGTTCACGAATACAAGACCTCGAAGTCATTTGACCTCAAAGTGACCCAGCGATTCTTCAGTCGTTGTCACTCAAAAAAGGCTGTGCAAGGTGACAAGAAGCAGTAATAAGCCAATAAGCAGCACAGGACAGAGAAGGGCAAGAAAGAGTCAAACGTGGAAAGAAAAGACAAAAAGACAAAAGCTAAATGAATGTAACAAAAGATTCAAGACAAACCAGTTCACACACATAAAAAGCGCGTGGACACCCAAAACAACACACCCATATGCGCTGGTGGAACATTAACTTTTAAACTCTGATGGGCTTTTAGAGGCATTTGGTTCTCTCCTGGCTTCTGCAACAGCTTCCAGCTCTTCTGGGAAAGCTTTTCACTGGATGTTGGAACATGGCTGCAGGCATTTGGTCCCTTTTACACAGAGGAGCATCAGGAACTCATGTTGAGTGATGAACTCTGACTCACAGTTGCTCAGTGCGGTTCAGGTCTGGGTTTCATGATGGCCACTCAAGTTCTTCCACAGTAGGCTAAACTAAATCATGTCTTTATTTACCTCACTTTGTGCACTAGAAGTTTGTCATGCTGGGGAAACAAAACATGTCCCAGTCTACTCAACAGTGCACGGTTTCATGCACTTGTTAGTAATGTAGCTGAATTAGACAATGTCATTACTAAGAAGGGGATATCCCATACTTTTGGAGATTCATTCATATTCAGACACAATAATAATTAAAAGCAATGATGCCAAGCTTAAGAACTGCACCAAGCAACTACTCAAGTCAAAAATGACTGCATTTACTCCCACTGTGCAACTGCGGCCTATATTTACGACCTGCTGTCTGTAATTATTTGTCAGTAAATGTCTACAATAATGTCACGGCTATGATCCGCAGCATCCGTTCAGACTTCCTTACTGTCTGAGACGAATGTCACATCATTGTAACTAAAAATGCTCGTCCGTCATCGGCACAATAGAGAAGACAAATCCGGCTTAGCGAAAGGATGCGTGTGTCAAAACTTGAATATTTCAAGATGTCTTCAAAATTTGCTTACAGATCTACAGAAGCAGCGTACGACATCCGTGCAGCTGTGCGTGCGAGCGTGGACGGTCCTCGAACGCGGGAGGGCATTTAAAAGATTTAAAAGCAAATTACGAAGTCGTGCCCGTTTCACCAGCATGCAGCACAGTGGTGCATTTAATGCGCTCGGTCCAAGTCACTCGCAGTGAAACAACTGGCCTGAATGCGCCGGATTACATTTGCGCACATATATTTATTGATCTCTCAGTTTTGCACTTTGAAGTACACGGGAAACTACATTAACCTCAGCGTTCAAAAGTACCTCAGAGGCACCACTACATTTTGCACATGAGAACTTCCATGAATAATTAGTAATTAATCCATTAATTACAATTCAAAACTGCTTAGAGCCAGAATACCATTAGTGGCTGTATTTCATTTCTCCATCTTTTTCCTCAGATCTGTTGTTCTGCATTAGAGAAGACAGAGCTGGTTTACTGTCTGACAGCAGATATAACCAGCAGTTACATCACGTGCTGGATGCGAGGATCTGTGATCTCACAAACAGGCAGGTGTCCACGTTGCCTCCTATAGCCCGTATCAGTCAACCATCAACTCATTCACCAACTTGACACATTCACCAGACGGGGTCAAGAACGCATGCTGAAAATCACACTGCATGATTATCTCACTCAGGTGCAAGTAACTACCTGTTTATCAACACTGTTAATTTAATTGGACAGTATAAGCCATGCATCACCCAAATAATAATCATCATTCGCGTTTTATTTGACACCTATGAAAATAACTAATGTGTCAGCATGTCTACTCCCTCCACAGACAGACATCTACTGTCAAAAGAGGGCAGGTTGCATCTCATCTCCTGGAGCGCAACAAGTCATCTTTCTGCCAGAATCGCGCTTACTCACTATATATTGGCTGTTTGTCGCTTTAACAATTGTTTGTGCCAGAACCTTATCTAACCAAAAGCCAAAATGATCCTTTAAAATCATAATCTATCAACATTTTTGTCGAGTCTTAGCTGTTGCGCTTAACGCTCCAACAAATCAAGTCAACAAAACTCCGTTTCATATCAGTATTTAACATGAATCGATATAACAAATAAATCAATATATTGACGTGCATCCAATGACAAAACATCAACACACACACCGTTAACAACAAACTGCAAGACTACAGCGTCAATGCACAACATTACCTTTCTCCTCAGGCATCTTAGCGCGTAATAGATTTCACTGATAAATATCGACAGATGGGAGTTATTTTCAACAGATATCCGACAGCGCTTCAGAGAAGCACGGCGATCTGATACATCGTAAGGTGGAGCGACGGAGGAACGCGTCGTATAGACGCAGCGCGATCGCGCCTGCGGTGCAGGAATGAACCGCCGGTCATATGATTCGCCTCAATGCCCGGCGGAGCGCACATTGCAACAGTCCATTATAAATAGACGCTTCCAGATGAAAACACGACACCCTTTTCCAAATATCTGAGGGCGTTCACCGCACTCTCCCCGTGTGAGGTGCCCGGCAGAATTATCAGTCAGCCCGGTTGGGAAAACTTTCCGATTCGAGCGTATGGATCGACCCGATAACATACTGTAAAAATATCAATGCATAAATGTAGTCTTCTGTTTACACACCCGATCTATCACTGTTTACAGCTAGAAAACAAATCTCTGCTTTTAATAATTATTCCCAAGCCTTCATATTTTTCCTCAAAAGACACTTTTTTAAATAAATGCATTAAAACGTAACATATAATCTTATTTAGTTACAAATTCTTTACAATTTAAGGAGAAAAGTAAATGAGGAAACATGGAAAACAAAAAAGAATGAACAAAACACAGAATAGCTATATATGATACAGACACTTATTAATTATAGACACTTATTAATTACTATAATTTGTAGTTATTTTTGTTTGTTTGTTTGTTTCAGGATACCAGCTGTTGAGCAACAGTTTTACATAACAGGAAGGTTTATTCCTATAAAAAGCATTTGCGGATTACAAAAGTATGTATAAGCTATGTAACATGGAAATATTTATGAAATCTTGAAGTGCTTGTTCTCCAATTTGACTTTTGTTGCTCGTTTCCTTGTACTTTCGAAAGCACTTTCTTTTGTGGTGGTTTGCACGCCTGTATAAATAGTTACAACAGCCGAGATGTTGTCATCGGACCTCCATCTGCAGAGACCACACTTGAATGCGGACGCTGTAATGAAAGTTCTGAAATATGAACAGAATTATAACGGGCCAAGGAGGTATTTGTGAACCGCATAACTTTTCACACACCCGGCCCATTTAATTAAGGCATTTACGACGGGCTTGAAGAGGTCAGAGGCTTCAATTTTTTCACTTTAAACGTCCCCTCACTGACTTCAGAGCTGTCTTTAGCGTGCCTCACTCTCTGAAGTTTATTAAAGAAGCATGAGGCAATGTCATAACTCTCTCTCTCTCTCTCTCTCACGTCCTCTATAAGTCTTGATTAATGATCAGGCATGTGAATGGGCAGCTAGCCCCTGTCAGGAGGCTTTGCGATAACCTTAGCAGGCAGGGCCCGGTTTATGTGTTTCCGACACTTTCTTTCATCAGAACAAATGTCACCTCAGACTGTGCGCAGAACATTTTTCCCTCTCACCATATATTGACTTTTTGTTTAACCCTGTTGAAGCTCCACACAAAATGGAAGTACAAACAAATAATCAATCTTTGTTCCATTTCACAGATTCGTCAACAGTTCTAAATTCACCACCGCACACGCACAAAATTTCAGTTTACGTCAACATCATTAAACTGGGTTGTTTAAGGAACTGCTTCAAATCTGGGCTGGCAAACCATGAGGAAGAATAATGAAAGAGGCATTGTTCTGAAGTGAGAGATGGAGAGAAAAAGGAGCGAGGGTGAGAGAGAGACAAGTTCAGCTTTCAAAGACAACACATTACATAATTTCCTTTTAATAAATTTGGTTCTGTCCAGAAATTTAAAAAAAAAAGTGTGATTTGTGATGCAATACGCAAATATTAATATTCTGTAACAGTCACTTACTGTACATTTTAATTGGCTGTTTACAGTTCTGAATTGCTCATGATTGTTTCTATAGAATGAATCGAGTTCTGAAGCCTCATTCTAGAAAATACCGCAGACCAGCACCATCCTGACCCAATTAAAGACCGTGTGCGCGAGCGAGAGACCTCAAGAGAAACAGCATAAAACAATCCCCAGTTACAGGCGAAGAATATTCATAAATGCGTTATTTCCTTACTTTCAAATTTAGAAAAATTTGTTTACATTAACAGTTACGGAGCCCAATCTAATAATCGGTTAATCTGTCAATCTCTCTAATCTGCCAAAAATAATGACAATTTTGAAGGAGATTACTGGCACTACTGGAAATGAAGGTCTAAGCCACATCTTTCCCGTATGCCGACTTAATCTGGAAGTGTGAGGTCTTTGAAGCTGAAAGTCATGACCCACGTTAGAACCACTTGCCTCTGCAGATGGGCGGAGTTTCGGATGAGTGATGAGTAAGTTAATGCATTCAGTTTGTTCTTTGGGCGAGCTGGCATCCTCTCGCTTCCTGTAGGTAACATGCTACAGAGAGCTGACACAGCACGGCCTGCCTTGCACTCAGTCAGTGTCACACACTCGCACTTGTTTCTATGCCTCACACACTCTCTATGCCTCTATACCTCACTATCACTCACACTTGTTTCTTATGGGGACTCTCCATAGACATAATGACTTTTATACTGTACAAACTGTATATTCTATCCCCTACCCATCACCCTAACCCTAAACCCAACCCTCACAGACACCTTTCTGCTTTTTCACATTAAAAAAAAAAAGCATAATTTAGTATATTTCATAGTCCGTTTCCCTCGTGGGGGCCCCTTGTCCCCACAATGTAGGTGTGCGTGACTTTTACCATCCTTGTGGGGACGTGTGGTGCCCACAGTGGTAGAAAAACATGCGCGTGCGTGCACACACACACACACACACTTGAAAGCTGCCACTTTCACAAAGATCAAACTCTCACTCTGGTCTTCACTTCACACAATTATCTACATTTCATCGTAAAACCTCTTTCCGGGCCATTGATGAGCTAACGGAGAACAGGGGAGGTTGAGGGAGAGCAACGAGAGATCAACTCCCCTCCCTTCTGACACCCTCAAGATTTAGATTATGAATAATTGATGTTAAGTGTCCTCTACTCTCTCCACGTAACCAGAGACGACTCAAAAGCACAGCAGAGGTGCTTAGGTGTCAAATCTCTGCAAACCCACAGCACTATGGGTAAGAACCACACTGGATTAGGTCAATTCGGGAAAAACCACGAAGATACATATCAGTATATGCCATTTTTGTGTCGCATCAAATTACCGAGTTAAGATATGGTTTAAAAACCTTTTAATGTAGTTCGAGTTCCAGTCATGAGTTACATACATTTGACAATCTCTGGTGTATGTACCAATGTACCAAAATACCAAGTCTTAAACATCCATCACCTGTTTTGTCTGCTTATTTAAAGCTCCTCAGTTTAGAACACAGACCATCATAAACCCAGACCTGACCTGATCTTAACACAGGGATGCAACATTCTGGATGTGTCCCAATAACCTCAACCTGCTCCGTTTGCCAGTGCATTAAAAAGGGGGGATGGGCTAAGAATCATCACACTCTGCTGTTACATTCCCTTCCAGAGCCAAGACACTGTGCAACACACACACACACACACACACACACACACCAGAACTTTTCTTTGATCTCCAAAGTACCACAGCCAAATCAAGAAGCATTAAAAAGGTTCTTGATAGGAACATCCAACCACTAAAGAATCTGGACTGGCGTAAGTGGTTTGGGTTTATAAGAACAGACACCACTTTGAAGATACTTGGGTGACAGTTCAGTTATTTCTGAAACAGCATTTTAAATGACTATTTTCCCCTCACTTCAAGGGATGGATCACCAAAAATGAGAAAAATAATTTTTTCATCACCGTGTTTTAACTCACCCTGTATGACTTTTTTGTGCTTCTGAGGAACACAAAAGAAGGTATTCTGAAGTTTGCTGGTGACCAAACAACAGTGAACCCACTGACTTCCATTGTGTGGACACAAAACCACAGAGATGTCTTAAAATATGGAAAAAAATTTTTTTATATAAGTGAACTATCCATTTCATGTTTCCATCTTTGATGTTTGGAACCAACATTAGAATTGATCAGACAGGCTTGGCGGTTGGACAATATATTTATATATCTATGAGATCACTCAGGGACATTAAAAATGTTACGTACACAGTACATGAACAAATGAATGGATCCAACAGTGCCTTGCACGGCAATATGCAACTGATAGCAAAACATTTCTGATAGCAAAAAGCACAATTCTGGGGCATCAATTGGTTTTCATTAACATTATGTGAAAGTTATGGTGCAAATATAAAAACGCATGACAACAAACAAAGCGTCCCTTTAAACCGTTTGGAGTGTTTACAGAACCCCATCACAGGAACAACAGGCAAACACACACACACACACACACTATCATAAGTACGGGTAATGATGGCAGGTCATTCCAGATCATTTGCCTTTAGGGTAATGAGGTAAACAAAGACCCATTTTGCATGGACGTGCAGATAACTGGTCTTATTAACAAATACTTGCCTATGAGTGAGACATCAACTTGAACCAAATATAAAGTCATTAGCATATACATGCATGCAAATGTTTGTTCTGTGGAAAAGGTTATTAAATAGGGTAGCATATCAGTGTTCATAGATTGTATGGAAAAACAAAAATGTACAAACACATACACATTAGGGTATTTCAACAGTGTAAATTATGTATTACTACTACGATTAATACATACATGGTAAACTACATTAAGATATTAATAAGGTATTAAGGGTATGTTGCATAAGCATTATACACATGATATTGGAAGTGCCATTTTGTATATTAAATGCAAGGTATGTGCAATATTAACCTACATACAGAGGCATATCGCATGTGTACGTTTCATAGCATGCCATAACGCCGTAGATTTGAGGCAAGTCAATCTATAAGCATCAAAAAAACAGAGTGCACGGTCGCAGTTCTTGACGTGCCCTTCCAAACACACCTGCTGCTGATGAAATGGCATGCGCCCAGCATGCATCCGCGCAAACCTCAATTAACAAATGCGGCAGGGTTCATGCACTAGACAAAGACATATATTTCAAAGCGTTTGTTTATACTGCATACAACAGAGCACTTGTCTAGTTAATCATTTTCTGCTGATAGAAAATTCATAACCGTGCATACTGTGCACACGTACTTAACTGAAGTCAGCCATCTAAATGATTACCCTTGAATCCTCATTAATACACACGTCCTTAAATGACATTTATTTTAGGTCTCTTATCATTGAAACACAGCTAGTGTGTAACGGATAAGCTGGAGGCCATTTCAGTACCAAAAAAAACAGGACAAGTAAAATGTCACAAGAGCCCTCGAGATTTCAGAACAAATCACTAGTGCTTCAGAAGTGATATCACCAGCTATTCCTCTATTTGATTTCAGCAGCTGTGAAGTCACTTGAAACACATTCGGTCCACAAACATGTGCTGGTGACTCAGTTCTGCAAAGACCCAAAATCAACAGCTTTAAAACGACGATTACATTCCATCTACTTGAAGTTCAATACACCACAAACAGTGGCTGTCAAATGATGGGTCATGACCCCAAAAGGTTTGTTCTGATAAAATGATTAATTTCTTTAGTTGATTTGTCTTGTCATCATGTCCTCACTCTAAATCACCATAAACAAAAACAAAGTGCTTAAGATTTTGCACAAAAAAAACCTCAATACTTTTAGTTACCATTTTACAAACAATGTAAAAAAAACTGGGTCCTGGTCCAAAACTCTACATTAAAATTGTATCTCTATTGTCATCCAGGATTATTTTGCTTTATCTGGCTCTTTTCAGCGGCTAGCATAACGTCAAGTGCCATACGACTGCACTCCGAAGCTCTTTCATTGGTTCCTTGTGATGTTTTCTCTAGAACCATAAGGAGCATTATGCTTCTAGAACTCTAACGGAGAAAAAGCTCAAGTATGACACATCAGTTTAATGTTGTGTATTGTGACAGCACGGAATGGAGGCTACACAACATCATCCTCTATGGTAGCGGTATTCCTAGCGACGAACAATATCGATCATGTTAGGAGATGTTGACAGCCCTCGAGATAATACCCGATTAGTTGTGCATTAACCAGCTAATGATGCTTGCTTGTTAACTTAAGCTACCACAGGCCGATCAAGATGCTGGTGTACTGTTCTCTCATCAGTATGAGCACAAAAACGTCTATATTTCACTTTTTCCCACGAGAGATCCAAATAAATTGCCATTAGAAAAGCCGCTTTTTACAAGCCTTTAACATACATGCAGAAAAACGTAACAAACTTCATTTGTCGTATAGACAAATGTTGCCAATTTTGTCAATAGATCAAGGTGTAGTATCTTGTATTTAATACCCATGTACCATTATTTTCAACGGATAAACATCAGTTTAAACACACTGTATGCATGTCCGCAGCACAGGTACATGCTTAGATCAGCCGCTGTAAACCTTCGGCGATAGACAAAATAGCATAATTTACGCAAATCCGTAGACGACAAGGCTGCAATGCAACACAAGCGCGCTAACAGGGCTGGTGGATAGGTGAGTGAAAACGGGCTGTCGCGTACAAAAATACGGCCAACACCTCCAAACCTCATAAGGCATTACAATATTGGATGTAAACGCAAGATGCTTACCGGTGCTCATCGTTAACCACAGACGTTTCCAAAACCCAATATTAAAAACGCTTCGGCTTAGATACTCATTCAGTTGCGCACCGCTGAGCCATCATCTCGCAGCCATCAAATCCCACATGCGCTTGAGCCAACCTGATAAAAACCATGAAAGGATCTCGCCAAAAATATGCAATGAACTTCACAACTCGTACTGAAAACAAGCCGATACGGTGCGTGTTGTAGAATCGTCTATAAAGGGAGTGCGCAGCGTTGCGGGCGGGCGTGCGCTCCTGAGCGGGGTGTTGCCGTACGTATCTGCCTCAGCACCATTATTACGCGAGCCAGCTGATACACAACCGCGGCGACCGCTCTCACGCAGCAACAGAGGGCAGCTGGGAAATGGAGTTCGTGAGTGTGACAAACTCATATAAACCAGATGAAACGTTTGAAATTAATGACTCCGACTCCCTGTACAAAATGCAACCACATATACACAAAATAAGAGGAGATAAACGAAGTGCAAGTCAACAATATTAAAATTAAAGCGCAGACGCACAAAACAGACTTCTGAAGAGAGCTGCACTTATCCGCTGCGTATTTTACACATAGAAAACTGTCGCCATCTGGTGTTAACGTTGTCTTTAACAAAAATAAAGGCTTGAGTATCCTAACGTTGGAAATTCATATTCTCAACAAATACGATTAAAACGTTGAATAAACTTTTTAAACAAACATGTCACATCCTATTTGTGTAATCACCAACATCAAGCCACTGGACAATAAGTAAAAAACCAAACTAATTTCATTTCTTATTCATATGTATACGCATTTATATCACACTCCTAATACTTTGAATCAGGGTGCAGCTGGTCAGATTAAAGCTTTGTTACACTGATGGTCCATCAGGTCCTGCAAGAAACGGCAATAAAGAGAAAATGCTGTTTATATGAAGTAAACACCAGAGGGCAGCAGAACCCAATTTTACCGTAATTGCCATCGTGACCTCGCCGACGGATGTGTCGTGATCTGCAATACATTAGAAAACAAACAATAGGGGGATAAATAAAATAAGCACATACAAAAGGGAGAAAAGGCTGTTATTGACGTACCACTCATTAGGTCTTTAATAAGCGTTGTGTGGAGGGAGTCTGGCATCTTCATCAGCTCTATTTTGAAGACCCCGTCAACAGTTGCCAACAGTTTGTTTTGACTGGTCTCCGTTTCGTTTATCCCATCATGAGCTGCTCGGTGCACCTATACGTTTATAAGATTACACATAATATATGTACCCTTATTAAACGAATACAATCAGGGTTAAGAGATGGCTGACCTTCCTTTTCAAACTGTTGTATAAAAAGTTGCTGTCTTTTGTTAAGTTCAATCTTCTGGTCATGGTTTTGTGGGCCATCTAAATCCTGACTGAATTTTATCGTTCTTTTTGGAGCCATGGCCACAAAACACACGACCAGATCGCCCATCTTTAATACCATTACAAACCATAGTCTAGGTGATCACCAATTACCTTAACTACCCATGCAATGACAACGCTAGAAGCACAAGACCAACTACCGTTTCCCCACGTAACTAACCAAAACTACTAAACAAAACGTTGTAGATCAGTGTGAGAGTCAACGCTATACTGATTATACTAAAACTTTATAAAAATGTTTTACATAAATAAAATATGTTTCTGTTTGAACGATTAAAGAATGAACATACGATAAATAATAGTATCGTGAAACTGTCATATTTAATATTATTGCACTTATATACCGCACAATAACGCTTGAGCGACTATTCTTGACGTCATATGTATGCGACAAATGTCTAGGCTGTCATGGCAGCCACCTGTCAAGCATGCGAGTGATGTTTTGATTCCCACCTGTATGGTTTCTGGCAAATATGAGTAAAATAGTGGATGATGTCGTGGACAGCGGTGGAATAGAAGTGATTATTCAAAATGAGATGGACAAAACAGCGCCGCGTTGTCCACATGGTAGGAGATACATTTTGTTAATGTTTAATTTCTGCCGTGTTAGCAACACAGTATTTTCCTAAAACATGATTATAACAGCTCGTTGATGGTATGCGATTTTCGCAGGACCAGCTCTGCTGTTTGAGAAAATGGGCAACGGAGAGGAGAAAGGTCGGAGGTTTTACGCGTGTTCTGCGTGTCGTGACCGAAAAGACTGCAATTTTTTCCAGTGGGAAGACGAGAAAGTTAGTTTAATAGTTAATTTACCAACAAAACTAGTACCTTATGATGTGTTGTCACACTATTTACGTAACAAATAAACTGATGAGTTTCGATCACGCTTTAGATATCAGAAGCAAGAATGCTTGCCAGAGAGGAGCAGAACCGCTCCAAGATGCCTCTTTTCACTCACCGTGAATACTGCACTAGGTAAATAACTCCAAACTGTATTCAACAGCACTGTAGATTTAAAACAGAACTGTTTATATTCATCTATAATAAACTGGCAATGGATGACCTTCCTAAATCCTGTGTCGTGTCTCATGTCGGTTTCACAGATTTAGAGAGTTTGTTTCTCTGCCACTGGAGCAGAGAAGGTTCTGTGTGGATTGTCAGCTGTTGATTCTCACCCAGGAATGGCCGAATCACAAAACACACCGGGAACTTTCTGAGGACGTCACAGTGCAGCGTCTGAAAAGGCCCAGTTTCATGCTGCGTCCCCTGGAGAACAAGAAGAGTAATGCGCAATACCTGTTTGCAGACCGGAGCTGTCATTTCCTTCTGGATGTGCTGGCGGCGTTGGGCTTCCAGAAGATTCTCTGTGTGGGGACGCCAAGGTAGGTGTGAGCTGTTATTGTATGGAAAATGTGTCTTGGGGATCATATTGTTAGCCCACGTGTGTTATTACACTACACATTTTAAAATACTTTTAAGAAAAAAATGTATCTATGATAAAACGTGTCCGAAGTTTTCCAGTCAATATAAACTGTTAAAATAATGAATGTGATGTATAATTGAAAGCAAATCTTAACGTTTAACTTTTTCAACATTTTATTTTATCCATTCACAGGTTACATGAGTTAATTAAGTTGAGGAACATGGAGGGCAAAAGTCGTACCATGAAGAGTTTATTGCTGGATATTGATTACAGGTCAGCTGAATACAAGACTTGTATACAATGAAAAGCCACCACACAAACACAGATTTTAGTATTGTAGTTTCATTCTCTATGTACTGTATTTTTACTATACTGAGCGTAAGGTTTAAAAATGGTGCGCTGTTCCTTTAAGATACCATTACTATTGCTATAAGCCACAGTACTTGGTTGCTGTATTTATGATTCTGTATGTAGTGACCTCAGTAGAAGAATATTTAAACATTAAAGGCTGAGATCACATATCTCCATATGATAGTGGCCCGTGTGTTTGTCTCTTGGTGAGAAGAAGCGGAAGGCTGGGTAGACAGGCTCGGTAAACTGATGATATGCTCTGTCAAACACAGCCGTCTGCGCTGCCGAAAACTCCTGCAGCGTTCTCATAGTCTCCGCGTCATAAAATACCACACGACCCTTTTTATAGTTCACAAGCACTCCCACCCTGTTCGGCGCTGCCCGAGCTGCGGTGACGGGAAGTGGCACGTGTCGGTCATTGTGCCAGGCTTTGATATGCCCATCCTGAAACTCGAGACTCCACGAGCACCTGTTCCGCCCGAGTTTGGCGCCTTTGTCCCGCCCTCTCCTCTGTAGGCTGGCATAAGCCACGCCCACAGCCCATGCTGGGCAGCAGTGCACAGCCACCTCCCAATAGTGCTTCCCGGTTTTAATGGCCGAACTGCTCAAGGCACAGTACAACTGATCAAATCTCAGAGGGTCATCGGGTACAGAGCGGTCCTCTTTGGAGAGAACCATGCCCCGCCCCTCTGCGGTCACCTTGATCTGTTTGTGACAGGTCAGTTTGTCAATGGTCACGTTAGCGGAATCTGTCAATACAGGAACAAAACATTCATAAACAACATATTTACTCACAGAAATCTCTGACTGTGCATTTATAGATTTCTTGCACAAACATGACAAACTCATAATGGCTTTTGAAAGACTTTGTACCCAGCAACAGGCTTTTTCGTTGTAGCTGGGCTTTCAGATTTTTGGAGATGTGTCTAAGAGCCTTCATGAGCTTTTGGACCCTCTCCTCATTCATTCTTATCTCTTCTTCAGCTGGGTCCAGTTTCTTACGGCAGCTTGCCATCCTAGTCGAAAATGGATTGAAATGACATTTCATGCTAATTTAATTGCATACACGGAAAAGGTTGACCGTATACAGTGGGTCAAAAAGTCTGAGTCCACTAACACATGTACATTTTTCTAATACATTTGAGTATCGTTATTTAATATCCAGTCCATTCACATTATGTTACGTATATTTGTATAAAGGACCCGTCACAAGTGAAATGTAGAATATAAAAACAGGCCTTACTTAAAATCCTCTGGAAACATCTAAAATAAGAGAACAGGCAGAAGACAACAGATGTAATCTTTACATTTTGCTTTGGATTAGTTTATGAGATGAGCTGGTTTTTGATGGTTTCAGTTGACCTGCTTCTGAGACTCTACTGGGCTCTCCTGTGCCGACTGCGTAGCGCTGATGTGTTTCTGCAGGAGAGTGAGGTGTTGATTCCACTCTTGAAGAATCCGGTTCAGTTTACTGCTGGTCTCCCTGCGGTCTTGCTCTATCATGTCCAAAACGGCTCGTTCGTCCTCCTGCAGAGCCACATGCAGCCCCTCAAAGCTCTCCTGTACCTGCTGTTTCATCACCTCTGAACTCGTCTGCAGCGGACAACAATATTAAACGACTTTTTTCATCAGTCACTTAATATTTATGCTAATTATAGTGTAGATGTGTTGTTGAAGTTTTTACATTTTTAAAATTTTTAAATTATGAACGTTTCATTAGTGCAGATTGTTCCAAAAATCCTCGTTAAATATCCCGCATGATGCGTTTTAGAAGGAAAATGTGAATTCCACGTAAAGTTTGTTTTGCTTGTGTAAGCAGAATCTGACTTACGTTCAAGTTTGTCTGGCGCTTTTTAATAGACTCCAGATGGGCCTCAGTTTTCTTTCTCTCTTTCTTTAACTCCTCCAGCCAAACTGGTATCTGTGTTTGAGACATTTTTAGGCGTTACATTTTTTACATTTTTTCTACTCCACGCCTCTGTTTATTACTGTTAGTCTTTTAAGTTATACATTACTGTTGCAGCAGGTTCCCTTTCATTATGATGCTATGATCATGAGTTTTTGTGTAAGAGATGGTTGGCAGGGAATCGATCATTACCTCTGAGGGTTTTGGAGAGTTGGCTGAAGGTTTTCTGAACAGCTTAGGAGAGCATGGAAAGGGCTGGGTGACTTGTGTCCCTAAACGGGCCTCGGTACCCAACAGGAAGGAACTGGCTTCTTCTGATAGAGGAATACCGTCTCTCTCGGCCATCTCTCCTAATTCTGAAAACAAAACTTTCAAACGAACGGCCACGTCTTGATCAGCAGCTTTACTTTAGCATCTGTTTTTTTTTTTGAGGAATGGCATAAACATTTTTCAGTTCTCATAATTCACATCCGGTCACATGCAGCTACACCATCTAATGCATGAAATGCATAAACAAGAGTTTCTATATCTTCTATATCTAATCTTTTCTCAGAGAACACACAGATTAGTTCCTCATAACTAACTTTAGCTGGCCAAAATGCCATCGCAAGCCTTTACTAGAGCACAGATGCCAAAAAGTACCGTAAAATCAGCATAGCCTGAAGCCAAAAACTGAGCGCTCTAACCATACTCAACTTATTGTCATGCATTATGATCTGTTTATTCAGTATCACAGTTATTAACTCTATATCAAGTGTTTTATCACATGTACTGCATGTTTTTGGTAATGTAAATCAGCTTTCGCTCTTAGCGTTGCATGTCGCTACACTTCGATAAATCAGAAATAAAAATAATGCTTACCGTAGAGTTTAATAAAAGAACGCGTTTGGTTTTGCTGCAACACCTCTGCAGTTGTTCTGTGGAATGTGTTAAAAAAAAGCTGTGCAGCCTTTTTTAACATGCCAAAGCCTGCCGCAGTGTGCACGTACACTTGTGAGTTTGCGCATGCAGCGTTCGTATCTGATTGACAGGATTATGTTTGTTCTAGACTTGTTGACCTTCAGGGTTTGGAAAGAGCGCAGACAGTTTTATATAGCTGTTCTGCAGTGCATGTTAACACTTGCATTTAAGTTGTTGCATTGCATGCATTTATGTTGTTGCATTGCATGCATCAACTTCTGTGTTTTGTTTTTTAGATACTGCCAGTTTTACGGACAAGATGAGTTCTGCCGCTATAATATGTTTAATCATCACTTCTTTGACGAGGTAAAAACAACTTTTGTTGACGTCAGTTGTGGCCACTAAGCGCCTTCTAAGTAATCAAGATACGCCACTGTTGTGCAGGAAGCGGTAAGATTCTTTGAAGAGTTTCTGGGCGAAGAGGGAGGAGCCAAAGTAGTCATGGTAACAGACCCTCCTTTTGGAGGCCTAGTGAAGCCACTGGCCAACAGTTTCATTCGAATATCAATGACTTGGAAAAAACTTCAAAATAAAGGTATGTAGGAGTGTATGTTCTTGGGTCACTTAGTTCGGAAACATCAGTATACTAGACAGCATATCATGTTTAAACAATAAATGATTAATATCATATCAATATATATATAATATAATATAAGGGATTATTTGTACCTGTTGTTGTGGATATAATTTTAGAGAACAATACAGCCGAAATGCCGATGATTTGGATATTTCCGTACTTCTTTGAGTCGCGTATCCTTGAGTGTTTTCCCTCGTTCTCCATGTTGGATTATCAGGTATTATAGAACCGTCACGTCATATACAAATTAAGAATATAATAACAAATTTACCTAAATGGAATTTTCGTATTCCCAGGTGGATTACGATAACCACCCTCTATATAAACACGGAAAGACTGGTCGTAAGCAGTCGCCTGTTCGGCTTTTTACCAATCTGAATCCCAAAGACATCATTTTACCAGAAGACGAGGGCTACAGGTGAACAATATCTACCAAAACATGCACTTCAATGAACAGTCGTTCATTTACTTGATTTTATACATGTCATTCGCTATAAATGTTGTATTGTAAGGCAGGTTTTTTTCCAACCCCCCCTCAGATTTTGCAGTGTTTGTGAGAGGTATGTTTCAGAAGCAAACAAGCACTGCCGGAAGTGTAATACATGCCCGTCAAAGGTAAGTGTTGATCTCAGAAAAAACACAATTTAGCCATGAAACACACGAGGGAATCTTTCTGATTAAAGTGTCCAATAATAGGAACTACTGAGATAAAGTGACTAGTATTCAGCTGGTCATGTGATCTGAATATGTCAACCCACTCCATGTCAAATAAAACAGCATTTTGTTTGTGGCTATTGAGTCTTGTAACTCTAGATCGTTTTACAGTTACAATGTTTAAGAGTTCTATTTTTGTCTGTGTAAAAAACACAAAGTGCAACTTAAAAATAGGGGCTGCCCGATTTCCCTCCATTTTGTATCACAGGATGGGCGAGAATGGCGACACTGTGATGAATGTGGACGGTGTGTGAAGCCTTGTAAGGACATTTGTATGTTTTAATGATGGATAATTGATGTCCGCCCTCCATTTCCTGTTTGCTCACCGTCTCTCTGCTGTTCCTCTGCAGCGTGGCGTCACTGCTGCTCATGTGGTCACTGTGCCCTCCCAGATCACCCGTGTGGGCGGAGCCAAATCGGCTGTTTCAACTGTGGCAGCCGAAAACACAAACTCAGAAGCTGCCCTAAGAAACACAACAAACAGTGAGTATAAATACACACAGACTACAATTAAGTACAATTGATTAACACATACACAAACTCTTACGGTGTGTCAAATAATGACCGTCAGCATTACAAATATACACAGTCATACACTCAAATGAATTAGGCCTATTTACATGAAGTGAAAATTAAATATTATTTATTATAAGGTAAAATCCTCTCAGATTTTAGCCTACAGTACTGTGTCTTTAATACACAGACTGTACTGTATTGACATGTTCCTGCAAACATACCAACATACTGGATATAAAATGCAGAAATCTCCAAACTGGCTCTGCAAGTCTATATTCGTATTCTCAGTTCCTGTTGGATTAACCATTAGTTTGATTGTTTTTCTGCCAACAGAAGGCTTGCGGAAGGCGACCGTGGAGCTCAGCGCTTGTCGAAACAAGCGGCTGTTAAACACACAGCTAAAAGCAAACGCAAAAACAGAGTTACATGACCTCCGTTGAGTGCAAGTGTTGTACTAGTAAACATTTCTTAAATAAAGCGATTGCCTAAAAAATAACAATTTATTGTCAGTTTAAGAAATATCCACACTGTCCTTTAACACCCACAAACAAACCAAATAAAACTTGGGTAACAGATTACATTGTATGTTCTGTAGATGTTCTGCAGATGTTCTGTAGATGCTGATCTGATGTCAGTAATATAACACCGTTCTTTAGGTCAGACCTGAGATTACAGGTGCTTTGTGCACACAAATGTGAAGTGACACCTAGTGTACTATAAACTCTTATGCCTAGTGTCACTAAAAAGTTAAACTTGAGATCTGTTGCCAACATCTGTTTCAATCTTGTATCAGTGCATATATAGGAATTTAAATGAATTAGCTGTCACATTTGAAACATTTTGCAATGCAATGAGAATTCAAGTTAAAAAGATATAAGCTTTAAAAATCAATAACCCATAGTGTTAATTAAACAACTGTTAACTATTCAAACCCAGCAGCTGCCGACCATCTTTAATACTGTTTATCACATGACCCGGGTCTGATTCTGCCATGCTACTCCAATAGTCGAATTCACAGTGATGGTTCCAACACATTTTCACAAAGAAATCGTCCATTTTAACCCCTTCCTGTAATCTTGATTATGCTTGAAAAGCTCCGTGTTATTTACAAATGTCTGTAAAAGAAGTGCATTAGTGACTAAGTAAGTTTGAATCACTCAAACTTCTGTTAAAATGTCCAGTTCGCTGAACTGTCCTTCAGTGATTGATGGAGGCCCCTGTCCATCCATCCATCAGTTTATCATTCCTCCATCCTTCTGTGGCGTACAGAGAAGGCAATGAGTCGTTTATACAGAGCACCGAGGAGGATGATTGCAGCGAACACTATTCCACAAATGATACTGAAGGCCCATCGGGGTCCCAGAAGGGTGTAGACATGAGAAACAAACACAGGGCCGAGGGTCCGCGCGCCACTTCCTGACGCTGTCAGCCAGCCCATGTAAACACCCTGAGTATGCACAGAACAAATACACCATCAATGAAGTTTGTATTTCAAGTCACACTGTGTCTAAAAGACAACAAGTATATATATATAGTACCTGAGGTTTGGGGCCCAGTATCTTTGAGTATAAAGTGTAGGACATGACGTTGCATGTGGGATAACCCACTCCGATCAGGATGTCAGATGTGATGTACTGTGCGAGATAAATGACGGGGGTAAACAAACACCACGTCTGATCAGACGGACATCCAGTGGGCTCCACCGAGGCGTTAGAGGCTGGGGTGGGTGCCAGTCGTACGGTTGGCATAGTGTTATTCTGAATGTCTGTTTGTGGGGACAAGAGAGTTATACAAATGTAATATATACATATACACACACACATATATATGTTATTACACATTTACACAAATTACACACATATAGTATATTACACGTATATACACGATATACACACACGCATACACTTAGTATACATTATATATACATACTATTATACACTATTATATAATGGTAATACTGAAGTAACATAAATATGCTTAGGTCAGTAGGCATGCCTCACCTGTCCACTGTATTTTAGGATACTTATTTCCCCATGGCAACAAGATAAAGAAACCAGCAAATATGACAATCAAACCTCCGAGAAGCAGAGGTCGATCTCCTACCCTATAACACACACAGAGGAAAAAAACAGGCTGGTCTGAGATCTGATTCATCAGCTTACAACAGCAACACGAGGAAGTCATGCCTTCACAGACCGCTGACACTCGATATCTACACATGGAGAAACTAAATACTGCCATTGCAAGTCTTCCTAAAATTACTTGTTGCGAAATTTAACAGTAACTGGAACAGCCAGTCCGCTGATTATAGATTAAGATTATACACGGTCGCTGAATACAGCCACAGAGAAAAACAAAGACTTCTGCTATACAAAAATGGACTCTAGATACAGAGATGTGGAGAATCCTACATTTTCAAAAGCAGACACTTCCTTATTCCTAAACATTCTAGGACTTGCAAACATAATTGCTAAAGCTCTAACAAGTTTAAACAAGCAACACTATTTGAGAAAGAAGCTCAAAACACAAATCTTAAACTGGAGTTTACCGTGCTGAAACCACCTTCACCACCAGAAAGACGATGATGGACTCGAAGCCGATGGCCGCCAATATGATGCCGTTATACAAAACGGCGTCTTTTCTCGTCCATGCGAACATGTCCATCGAGAGAGGGGTAGATATGCTGCGATTAAAACGTGAAACCACATGTGATTGTAAGCTGGTCAGATAAACGTCTTTAAATAAGCTGTTGTGCGAGTCGTGAAACTTGAGGACCGGCGCTTACGTTTCAAAAACGGCAAAAATAAAGAGAATCACGAAGAAAAGGATGTTGGACGTCAACACGGCGATCTGGTCGATATCACCTTCCACCTCGGGAACCACAGCTACTTCATCTGAGGACAAACAGTTCGAAGCTATTTGTAACAATTTTTGCAGTTATGCCTATTAATAAGTGAATATTATAATTAATGAATATTATGTTAATGAAACAACGCGTTACTAAAGAGAAGTAAACAAATACGACAAATACACGGATACCTTCCGGAGTGTAGTTAATCGCATGGATGTACCTCCCATTGTCATCCACAAAGTGCTCCCTAAAAGGGTGACATACTTTAATGCTTGCTGCTTTTAGTTTAGGTACAGTCTATTAGAATGTACGCATATTCGTATGTGTGTTTACATGCACTATTGTTATTATTAAACTGTGAAAGACTCTTGAGTTCAATGATTACCTCAGAACTAAGACAACCAGCAGAATGTTCACCAGCCCAAAGCAGGCAGCCAGAAGCGCTGGAGCAGTGTACATGTTGACCTGCAGGCGAATCGGCTTCACAATAACGCCGGTCTCTCCAATGAACGACAGCACGGCCTGAAGAGCTACAAAACAATTAAACATACAAACGGAAAAAAAACCCATTTTTTGTTATCCATTCATTTCTTTTAATTATAAAAAGGCCACTCTATCTCAAATTCTGCTTGATGTAAACCAGATGCATCTAAACTGCCCTTACAGACCAATTTTAAAGTCCATTCTGTCAATGTTTTATTGCTATGATACAGACCTGGGCCAAGTATGAAGCCGAGAGCCTGGCAGGCGCTCATGTTGGCCATTGCACTGGTTCTCTCTCTCAGGGAAGTGGCTCCCGCCACGTAGGCCCTCACGACTGCTACGTTACCTACAAGCCACAAACGTATCGTGTGGTGGATTATCGCTGTTAGCTTAGCTTAATTGCCAGCTGTGTTTGCTTGCTTTAAGCTACGGTTTTGTTCTGTACGTTTGTTAGCGAATCGATTCTTATGCTAGCTGGTCCACAGTGGTTGTTTATTTGAAAATACGCACCTGCTCCGAGGCCCACAAATGCGCGGGCCAATAGCATGTGGATTTTTTTGTGCGAGGGAGGCAGGGAGACGTAGGCGTAGTAAATGTTCGCGCAGACATTGATCAGTATAGAGCAGACCAGAGGCTCTCGTCGAGGTCTGTGATTGGACCAAAATCCGAAGACGGGCGAGGCCACCATCTGACCCAAACTATATACAGCAACCACCCATCCCAGGAAACTGGCGTCTGCAGTGTCATCTATCTAATAACAACAAACAGCACATGACTGACCGTTGAATATTTACAGATTATTTACAGATGGATATTTTAGGTGACTTTTAATAACCTCAGGGTGAATCATTAATTAATCATTTTTATATATATACACTCACACACACACACACAAACGTGTGTGTTGGGACTATTATGACTCTTTCTTAGAAAACTAAATGCATCTTACAAATGTATCTACTTCCCCTTTTCACTTCCAGTTTTTTGTCAGTCATAGCTCAGGTGATCATACGCTGTGCAGAACTATTTAGCCTAAGTTACAGCAAAAAAGTTATACTTACTTTCTTAAGATACGGCCATATGGAAGTGATGACAATCGTAAAACCTAAGACAGAACAACGTAATCGCTACATATTATGAAATACACACATGTATTTTAGTACTGCTCAAACGATGCAATTATAATGTTAACTTACTAACTAAAAAAATAGAATTAATTTCAATAACTCTACTGGTTATCGTAACCGACTCCTTATAGTCCGACGTTCTGTTTTAATGAGGTTTGAAAGCATTGCATTTCAGTTCAGTTGAACAATACAGTGGAGTACAGTGTCCAAACATATCAGAAGCAAGTTACAGCAAATTTTCAGCTCTACAATAAATGGGTGCTGTCTCTTATTTATGCAACACACATTTACAGCCAAAACAGAGATGCAGGTGTGAGAGTGTTAGAACATCTTACCAACACTGCTGAGGAACATGGTAAAGTACATGACCCTGATGGACCTCCAGCGGCTTTTCTCTGCATCCTCATCTCTATTGAAGAGAACGCTCCTAAAATACATCGATATATGAATATTGACGACAGTTAACTACTGGAACTGAAGCATAATTGTATGTTCACACTTAAGCCTGTTTAATTATAATGCATTATACACGCGTGTATTACGAGAGCGACAGAGAGACAACAGATCATGCAAAGTGATCTCTTCACAAATGACTGAAATTTGCACAATGGTTATTTTTACGTTAACCGCACTAATGACAGAAATACCCATGTGACATGACACACACAGCATTGTTAGTTCGCGTGACAGCGTCACATAGACACAGACATTTAAAAATAAGGTCTGACCAGTCATTCAACTTAACTAGACTGACTAGATCGTCAAAGCTTGACTTTGTCATAAGAGATAATACAACTATAACTTACCCCGTGCTATCACCTCTGATCAGAGGCGTATTTTCATCTAAAAGTGACATTATTCGTTATTAAGCAGCTTGCGATACAATACGATACAATTCCAAGACGATCCTTCAGGATAAATCTATTCTTTACTATTAAGTTAAGGTTTTCAAACCGCTGGAGTTGCACAAGACGGATTTTAAACATCCGTCCAGGCCTTCGTATAATATCGCCATTGTGGTTGTTATAAACAAAATAGTGTTCAAAGTGAATCAGCGTTGTTTTGCGTACAGCTCGACGTCCAACAGCGCCGTTGATTCAGCGCAATAACTCAACGCACGTGACACACTCTAAAGCGCCGTTTCAAAATAAAGGTCACGACACCCGTCGTTATATTTCTGTGTTTGTTTATTAACAAAATAAATAATTGTTAGGCCAAAACACACTTAGCTGATATAAAATTCACTGGCTTACTGGTTTAATAACACGGTTATTAGGTGTAGTGCAACTCACTTTTATGCTGTATGCTGACGTCTTCCAACGGGGCAGTTTGCGGGGCTGTTAGCGTATCCTTTACCCCAACTAATTAACAAGTATTTACACTGATACAGTGTTGGCAAAGTTACAAATACATATTAAAAATCGGTGGTTCATTCATGCACAATTAACAGACATGAATAAACAATGAACAGCTGTATTTTATAAGACTAATGCTTTAAAAATATTAATAATTATAAGTTTATTAGTTAACTGATGTTAATGAATGAGTCCTTATTATAAAGTGTTACGAAAAAAATGTAATGAAATTGCTGGCCGATGTTTTCCTTAGTTTGTGTAAATTGTATTTAATTCATAAATTTGGACTTTTATTACATCTGAACAGTATACTGAGCAGTAACCAATTTAATGTAATAAGTGAAAAATATCACACTTTCTCTGCATCCCAGTTTTGACCTTTATTATAACTTCTTTATTAACAACAACATGAACAAGGGATAAACACCAACTAACTTTGCTATTTGTTATTATTTACTGTTATTATACTTTCCTTTAAAACTTTTCTTGCCCCAGAAATTCATGATGTTGCAAATCCGCTCAACAGATTTTAAAGTGTTAAAAAGCGACACCTTGTGGTCCACAGCGGGGATTGGAAGCTCTGAGTTCTTGCTTCAAATAAAAAAGGTGTTTCGCGCTCGTTAAAAATTGTGATTTTAAAAGCAAATATGAAACATTAAGTACGTGATCCACATCTCCTGCATATCTTATTTATCATAGAATTCATGTCTTTTATTGATGTTATCGTGTTATTTTAAAAGTTAAACCGTAAACGTTTAAACTTAAAATAAGCCAAGTTTAAAGAAGATTAAGTCCCTATGTCAGTTTCGAGGTTTTAAAAGCTATAAATGAGACACTAGGCGTGGACCCACCGCACCCACTGCAATGACAAAACAATTCCATGAAATCACGAAACCATGAAATCAATCATAATAGCACTGACGGATATTTTTCCCAAGTCAAAGTTGAGGAAAACCGAAAGCACGTCAAAAAGCAAATCCCCGGAACTAATTCTTCTAATGTACATGCATAAATAATATGCATCATATACATATCAAATACATATGATACATCACGTCAGAAAGTGATGTAATCAAACAGTTCCATAATCACGTAATACGATCTGCGTTCAGATCAATGACATCCGCTGTGCTTTTGGACGTTTCCAACACCAAAACAAAATGTACTAAAATAACAATTGAAACAGCTTTTCATATTAGCATACCATTTCATAATACACTATTTCAGTAGTAGCAAAACACTGTAGTAACTTCAATATAAAATATGAAACAAGTATTTGATATGTACCGTCAGCACCACCCAACCGAATGAAGGATAGTAAATATAAAGCAGTAAATCACAACAAACCTTTTCCTGAACATCGGTGTCGCCTCGTACCAGTCCATGTGCTTCATTTTGGACAGTTTGTATTATCATCTACAGAACGACAAGCATCACCGGGTGACACAATTGGTCACAAGAATTACGATTCACAATTATTTAATGAACATAGACTGATTAACATTTTTTCACATAGACTGAAAACATAAGCACAGAAATTATAAATCTACACGTGTAAAGTTTCTATATAGCGGCTGGAACCGGCTGGGAAAACACAGTAAAGCGAATAAAGTTTTACGTATGAGTGAACATGTCCCGCCCACGCTGAAAAATAGAACATTTGATTGGTTTAGGGATCTGCTTGCGCGTTGTGATTGGCCAGTGCTCTGTACGTTTAGGGAGAGTCCCGTAGACTGTTTTGTTCCATAGACATCGCCCAGCAGATCGGAAAATATTAATTCATCAATGTATTTTTCTATTTCCACGTGTTTACTGCTTAGTTTGTTGGATTAATTGTGTAATCGTTATGTAAAATGACT
>JAZGTI010005619.1:0-25076 GCA_036877585.1 Botia kubotai
CAAAAATGTAATGCCACGGCATTCGATCATTATAAATGTAACGCGATTGTGAAAGTAAAATTCAAGTGTCTTACTCTGAAGGTTGAAAGATGCTTTCGGAGCGCTGTTGAAGGTGGAGCCGGAATAGCGACGTGTTTTCGTCTGACCAACCAACTTCTCTCAGTAACAGCGGTGCAAAATGCGGAAGCGGTTAGATTGTGTCCTTTATTTCTAATTTAAATAATTGAGAAACATCACTAAGCGTCACAGCGTAAATGTGTAATGTTTAATGCTGCTTATATGGTAGAATTACATATGTAATTTATTTTTTCGCTTGTGAAAGATTATTTACATCTGTGTGATATACATCATCCACTATGCATCCTTTAAAAAATAATGGATAACGTAGATTTCATATTTATATTACAAAATACAATACTGCAATATTATTCAGTTCAATTATTTAAATAACTGCAAGACATTACCACTGCTGCAAAAGATTAAATTTAATTCAGCGGTTGGTGGGACGTGGGTTTCTCGCACTAGCCAATAGGAGCGCGGCATTTTACAGAGGTTGCATATCATTGGCTGACTGCAGTCTGCTCCGTGATAGAGCTCAAGGGTAGTATGGCCACGTCTGCAACCTCGCCACACTGTGCAGTGCCCTTGACGAACGAAACGAACAGCTCACAGTAGCATAAAATGCGGTATTACTTTGTTGATATACTTATATAATATTAGGAATAAAATTAAGTATTTCTAAATATAACTAGAATTGAAAAACGTATCCTTACTCTAAACATTTAAAATAATTGGCCAAAGTACTTCATACATTTTGGGCACCGTCAGTAAACTTTGAGAGAAAATACTTAAAGTATTATTTTTACAAAATATGACAACGTCATTTATCAAGGAGTGCAAGAATACATTTTAATGTCCAGGTTTTATTGTTGGATTCTACACAGAAACAATTGTTACAGTAACTGCACTTCCATTGCACTTTTATTAACATGAAACATTACTCCATAATTCCCGGCCAAATGCTACCGGACATGTAACAGTTAAGTTTTCAGCGTAAGCATTATATATATTGACAGAAAATTTGCATACTGAGTCCTCTCCAGGTTTTGGCTCTCTGTGCAGCTTTTTCAAGAGTCTGATTACAGAAGGACAGTCTAGATTCTGTTAACAGCTATTTTTTCCTTCTCTGAGAACTGTGCTTACACAGAGGACCACAACTGTGAGAGGAAAACAACAAGAGACCCTTTTGCACAATGAGAACTAGATTTTAATTCTGAATTCTTAGCCAGTATCTCCTGGTCTGGTCCTCAGGCTAAGAATTTAGGTTTTAAGTACGGATACAGCAGTTCTATATTTGTATAAGAGCTTTGGGGGAAGAAAACAGATCTTCAGGAGTGTTTTATAGGTGTGCTTCTGGAGTATTCTGAGTTGATGGTTGGGGTTCAAGTCACACACCCAGGAAAGAGACAGCTGTGTCTCTTTCTTCTACTAATTCAGCTGCTGTTGCGTCCATCTTTGCTCTTGAGAAGTCATTGATGGCCAGTCCGTCAACAATCTTCCAGGTTTTATCCTGAAGCAGACAAACAGAGAAGTACATATTCAGAGCTTGAGATATGTGTCATTGAAAATAGAATTATAAATCAGAGCTGGATTTTGGATAAGTTTCCTGGATGAACCTTGATTGTAACAGGGAATGAGTAAATAAGGTCCTCAGGTATTCCATATGAGTTTCCAGTGGAATAGACGCCCATTGAGATGAAGCTGCCCTATAAATCAAACACAGCAGCAGTTAAGATACAGTGGTCTTAAAAGTCATAAAGGCTTTCAGTGTTAACCAATAAAACTAGTGTTCATCTGTAATAAAAGACCCCCACAAAGCTGACCTCAGGAGTGCCTGTCCAAATATCTCTCATGTGATCACAGATAGCTTTGGCTGCTGACATGGCACTGGAGAGCTTCCTGGCCTTAATAACAGCCGCGCCACGCTGCTGCACCGTCTAAGAAACAGAGGGAGATAGAATTAAATCACATTATAATATATCTGATCACACCAATTTAATGAATAGTCACTTTCATCCAATCATATCTTATTAATAGTCACTTATTATTAGTCAAAACAACGAATTTTGTGGCCTTAATACCGAACCATTTTCCCTGATGCTCTATGCAATCTATTATCTAAGCATGTCACACACAGACTGATTATTCATAAAATCAATCAGTAGACACATGAATGCTGATTAAAATGTACTATATTTATGTTTACACAAAAGTAGTGTGGCATAGTAAACAGGACAACAGTGACCTCTACAGGAACAGGAAGGTAACGTGGGCAACGCTTACTGAAATGAATTCTCCCTTCAGCCAGGCATCGTCCTTCACAGCATCAAAGGCAGCCACGTCCTTCCCTTCCACATTCACCTTGCAGTGGTGGACGTCAGGGTACTGCGTAGAGGAGTGGTTTCCCCAGATGATCACGTTCTTCACACAGTTTGCCGAAATGCCACAGCGCATTGCCACCTACAGGACACATTGTGCAGTACAACTTCATATAAGTCAACCACATTATTATTGTCATTATTATTTTCCGTTCTTCGTTCAAACCGATGACCTTAGTGTAAGAACTGATGAAGAATGTTTATACTGATTTCCTGCTGATTCATAAATAACAGCATGAATTGCTTTAATAAGGAGCCACTATCCAGCACAAGGCAGTTCTTACCTGAGAACAAGCCCTGTTGTGGTCCAGGCGTGTGAGACAGGAGAAATTCTCTTTAGGGATGGAAGGGGCAGACTTGGCCGCAATCAGACAGTTGGTGTTAGCTGGGTTACCAACAACAAGAACCTGTGAAGTACAATGTGAGGGTCACAAATTACATAAAATACAACACATCACATACAATTTTCAATTAGTTATTTGTTTTTACTTAAAACTCTAGAACAAGTCTATTAGAGCTGATTTGAAAAGAAAAATCACTTAGGGCAAATGGTTAAATTAATAGCCAGTGGTTGTGTAATGACCCTTGCAATTTTTCTATATTATTCCAACATAAGAGCAGTTTTAATAGGCTAGCTGGCCTAAGGGTGTGTGATACTTTCTATGTTTTTTTGTAAATCAACTAGTAGTGCATTTAGCAGTGCAATAGCAGTGTAAAGTTTGTGGGTTTGATTTCCAGGGGGCACACATACTGATAAAATGTATAACTTAAATCTACTATATGTTGCTTAGGATAAAAACATCAGTCAAATGCATAAATGTGAATCGCTGGTATGGTTTGAAAGAAGCTCTGCAGAAGAGCTACAGCATCTGCCAACCAGCTGAACCTTCAAACAGGACAAGGTCATTGGGATGCTGCACTGAGAGAAGGGTGCAGAGTTACTCTCGCCAAAACAGCAAAGTTGAAAAAGGAATCATGCCTTGTATATGGCTTTATTAACATTAAAAATGTGTTTGATTACTTTGTTATAAATTTGTAACAGGTTATCTCTCAGCAGGTTATCTCACAGAATTAAATATTCCAGCCCCAGATCTAAAGCTAAATGTCTACTAATCACCTTGACAGTTTTCTTGGCATATTTGTCGAGTGCCACCCCCTGGGACTTAAAGATGGCCACATTGGCCTTCAGCAGGTCCTTCCTCTCCATGCCATCTCTCCTTGGCATGGAGCCCACCAGGATGGCAGCATCCAAATCTTTAAATGCAACTTCCTCTTTATCAGTTGGGACGACCTCTGGAACACAAACAAACAGACAGTGGTATAATATACAAAAGCAGTCAGTTCTTTTTTTAAAAGAATATCAATATAAAGCAAATAATGATACTGATATATGCAGGTGAATCGCAAACAAACTGGTCCAGAGGCCTGGTGTTGAGGTCTCCATCCATATGGGGTGATCAAAAAATGTTTGCAATATTGAACTAAAAAAATGATAATCTAATGAGAATCAGCATACAGTGTAGAAAAAATATACATCTTAAAGTGATAGCTCACTGAAAACTGAAAATTAGCCCACACATTTTCACCCTCAAGGCATCTTAGGTGTATATGACTTAAGTCATATTAAGTATATTGCTTATTAAACTCAAAATATTAATAGTTTTCTTTCAAATATATACTGTTTTACTTCAGAAGACAATTATTAACTTGTAAGTTAATATTACAGAGAAATAAGATGTGGTTTATATATTTAGTGAAAATCAGGGACCTGTGCTTCTGGTTGCTGATTCTATACACTTGGTAGAGGTCACACACTGTCAGCCTTTCCATGCCAACCTCTGACAGGAAACACAATCCTAAGTTTAGCTGCCTTTCAGTCAGGGATCATACAGACAGCCAATCAGATTTTAGAAATGATGGGCAATGTAAACACAGGCCTCTAAGACTACAGAACCGCCACAAAGACCAGAGAACACAGGGCCTCGCGAAACTCACAGCACTGTTCAAAGAGGGGCGCCTCAGTATGTCTGTGTTTGTACCTCTCAAAAGTGGAAGGGCACAATCCTGCAGCTCCATAACAACGCCTTCCAACACAGGCAGCATGGGAGTGATGTCCAACAGAACCAAAACAAGAGGCTGAAAATGTGGAAAAATTAACATTTGATTTGCATCACTCATAATTTTCTTTTGACCTCCACTTGTCAACTCCACCCCATCCTGTTGGGTGTCAAGAGATATGCTGTCTTTTTCCGAAATTAGTCTTTAATTGGTCGTGACAGCACTTTGCATAAGACAAATCCTGCCTCTACCTGATCTTTCCCGAAGACATCTCCCTTGGCAATGCTGTACAGCAGGGAATAGGCGATTTGCCCCGCGGCTCCAGTCACCAGGACTCTAATTGGCTCAGCCTACAGCAGGGTCGATGAAAGAGATAGAATTACACATTCATAAGTGAGAAAATAGCGGGAGGAAATGTAGCCCTCAATGTGGTCAATGTTACACAGGACAAAGAGGCTCACGAGGTTCAGCATGTTGGAACATATAAATAGATCTTCCTGGCAAACGCTACAGGACCTCAGATTACGAGGTTGTATTTTTAAACGACTTTGCTGCAGTCAATGAACTGACTGGTATCATCACATAATACCACAGTAACAAAAAATATGTTGCAAAATGAATGGTTGATGCAGAATACATAAATTCTGTTTCGCTTGTATTCAAGGTAGAAAGTCAATACATTTGAACACCGCAGTTAAATTGCAAAATGTGCTAAAATGTCTGACATAAATAATATTACATGCAATAAGTGATCGATTGATTGATAAATTGAGTTTTAAATCACGATTGTACAATATAACAAGTAATGGCAAAGGTTTGCATGTTAGTCTACTATTAGGCTACTATTTCTGAAGTCTGACTTTCGTATTAACGAGTAATATGCACAATTTCAAATGACTGAAAGTTTTAGTATTATTTTTTCCTACCATTTTTAGGTGATTCTGTTCAAAGTGACAGCTACTCCACTGATCGTGTAATACGGAGGTCACCCCTAGTTCCCTCACGAGGCAACAAGTTGTCTCGCACCTGCGTTTTAAGTGCCTTCTGGGAAATGTAGTTTTTATTGCTCATAAAGACGTTAAGTCAATACACATTAAAACTACACTTACTATACGCCAATACAGCAAATCACATACTGACAGGTCCAGCCTCTTCCAAAGGCCGTTTAAGGTGAAAGCACTGGTACATAAATACGATTTTTTTGTGTGTAAATAAAACCATTCTGTGTTTATAGAATATCACAGAATAAAAAGTTTATTGAGATAAAAGTTTTTTTCATGGTTTCTTCAATATAGGGGAAATACAGTTTGGGCAATAAAACACACGACAGAAAATTCCTGGGAAGTATTTTAAGTTGTGAAGAATGGATCGGATGTGAAAACGCTTGTAAACGGTAGTACGTGCCACAAATTGTGGACGGAAATTCAGTCGTGATACTCCTGATAGAGAGCAACCCGGAAGATATTATACCGTAATGCTTAGAAAACAGCGGCATGTTAGAAAAGTAAAGCGTGTGGAGCGGAGAGACGAGAGGATGGAGGGTTATATTGCGGCTGTTGCTTATACACTGGAAATTATGAACCTGCCATTGGTTAGCATCAGTTAACGTACTCAAAAACTGTCAAAGAACCAAAACAATAGGCACGTTTAACGGGTACATGCTTATGCTTGCATACATTTTGAAAGTTAAATACCTATGCCGTCATCTACAAACAAAAACACCCGCGACCTTTAACCTATGGCATCATTTCAGTCAACTAGGGATAAACAGATTATTTCAGAACTAACCGGTAAGTACATTCACAATATCAGCAGTAAAGTACATTGCATTGGGTAAAGAATAAGTTTTTCTTGTTTGGTTTGTGTGTGTGTGTGCGCGCTCGTGCGTGCGTGCGTGCGTGCTGTATATGTTATGTAATATTGGGTTTATTGTAGGTTGGACTATATTAGTACACCAAGACTTTTTGGTTTTAAGTTAGTAAGGAGAATTGTCAACGAACTTCTTATTCAAGTTCCTGAGTACTAAATAAAGCATTTTAACAGTTTGTATGTGATTTCCACTGGTTTACAGATACCCTAATTGTGTCTTATGAGAAACTCAGCTAAGAACGCTCTTCCCAATAAAAGTCCACAATAAAAGACTATGTTTATTATGTCTATTATGTCTGTTTATTATGTTATTTTAGTGCTGTGGGTCCACTGCTCTGGGTGAGATAGATGATCTTCCTCCTGCATTTTACATGGGCTCATTACAAACCGGCTTACAAATGGGCAGAGAATGCTGTTGCTTCTTTATTTTGTGTCCAAACAAAATACACCAAAGCTCTCCTCCATAATATAGTCACAAACAAGATTTTAGTTTGAGATATACATTTTTTTATTGACAGCTTACAATGGCAGTCAGATTGCTGGATATGATTTTCACCACTTAATTATGTTAAAAAAATGTCTGCCATTTTTCTATATTTTGTTTTCTTTAGTCTGTCTCCCTTGGTTTCTTTTGTTTACACTGTATTGTGAGACTGGTGTCTGTGAAATGTGCTGCAATGCCACTGTAGAAATGTTATTCTGAAATCATTTTTTTGTTTGATGACAGAAAAAGATAGTTTAACTTTAATACATTTACAGTAAAATGTATGAATTGATTTGATTTAATTGTGATACTGTAGAAATGATGCAGAATAATTAAATAAATAAGAATAAATAACAAATACACATGATGCAGCAATTTAAAAATGGACATCTTTTTGGTTTATGGTTTCCGATGATCTTTGCAAATTGTTCGTAGAAATAAAAATGGCATGTTTATGCTGAACTTTAGGCTTTTTACGAAACGATTGTAAAATGTATGTATCAGATAATATCTTCTTAAACATATTTAACCTTTAAGTCACACAACCCGTACTCTTAAACTTGACAGGAGTGCCAAACCAGTGAATACAGTTGTGAAATATTTTAATAGCTCAGTATCAGATTACACATACTGAAGACTGAAATTCTAGAATAATCCAGACCTGCTTCAACAGGTCCCCATGCCAGACTTTAATCTCTGCTAGATGTTGGTCAAGTCTGTCTATGCCAAACTATTAAATAAAATAAGTAAAATTAATAAAGTCAATATTTGGAGCAATATTTTGTCAAGATCACTGTCTAGTTGTATGTTTTTCACTATAATTTATTAATGGATTAATGCTTGTATAAAGTGGTAATTGTTTTTAATAATTTGTGATTTTTTTTTTTAATCAAGTAAGATTTGTCTTCTTTTGAGGCTCTTCGGTAGATTTAGCTCAAGTAAATAGCGAATCACCTTTCATGTCATTCTGTTGCTTATTAATGTTAATAACTGATGTACTGCACAAACCAATTTATTTAAAGTTGCTTTGTCTCTTTAGAAAAAAATATCTCTGCTGTCATGTTTTAGCTGCTGTCCTTGATTCAGTGTACCACTACCTTTTGCTCTCATGGATTTATCCAGTTGTGGCTTCTTTAAATGTTTTTCCACAGGTTTTGTGGACCTGTATTGTTCTTGAAATATCTGTGGTAATGTTTGTTATTGCATCTCGCCCTCACGCTGTACCTGTTGATATGTGGGGGATATTCATGATCTGTGCAAAGAGGGAAAATCAAAACAATACCTGTGAGGGACCTGAGAACATCTGCACTCTTTGACCCAGCAAGGTATGCCTTAGAATAAAGAGATGCATTGTGGGAGATTTTACATTTTTATTGAGGGAATGAACTATAGATTAGGGAGTAGAGTGAATGTGCATGTGGGTGAGAAAATAGAGAAAAATAGAGGTTTTATTGTTTTTTCTAAATGCTTTATTGATGTGATCTGAGGTCAAACCAACAGGTACATTGACAGTGAAGTCAAATTTATTTACCTGTTTAGTTGATAAGGCAATATGTGTGTTATACAATGTCCATACAGAAGATTATAGCTGGATTTGGCAGGTAATCTCATTGTATAGTGGTATCACTGGTCCATGCTTGTTTCGTTTAACTGAAACCATTTGTATTCACCCATGGCATAAATGACTAAATTGGCAGCGTTAGGAAGGAATAAGTGCCAAATATTACATGTTCCTTTTTAGAATGATGTTTGGGAATTTGTTTTAATCGGATTAGGATTCATAAACCCGTATTTTTGTGATTTGAAATATGTCTTATCTTGGTCTGTTTCACAGTTTTATATCACATTGATCTGCTTTATTGAAAAGCTGCAGTATCTGCTGATTATCTGGTACCGTCTGCCAGTGACTCACCAAAACCCTCTACCAGACAGCTATTAAAATATTGTCTATTGTCGGTTAGCTAAATCCATCTTGATAATGAGGTGTGTTGTGTCTCTGGAGTTATATGGGATTTCGTGAGAAACATAATGTCAATCCTGATATGTACTTTCGCATGATATTCTTTCTTGTCCTGTCCTTAGCCCGCTTTTCGGTTTACACTGCAGTGCTAAATGTGACCGCAAGGTGTCAGTATATCGCTTGTTTTGTGGCATAATATAGAGCCTCGAAACCGTATATTCCACGAATCGGTGAATAGTTACATCTAATTTTTAATATAATATATTGAAGCCACTCTATTTGGTTTGATTCTGCAGAAACGTTAATGTAATTAAATGTGAGATAATTGCAGGGGTTTTTACAATACACATATTCTGACACATTGTTCCACAAACGTACAGCTGTCTCGTGATCATTCTAAACGCATAAGTGCTCTTTGATTTAGCTTCAAACAACAAAGCCCTTAGGAGTATTTACTTAAGAATGCTTTTCCAACCCCAGACTTCCCCGTGCCTGTCAACTACACAGTCTGTCAACCTCAAACTTTCCCATGCCTGCCAGCCAAACACACACACACACTTAGATCAAAGTAAAAGCACACACTTCACCTGCTCATAAAGCAATCCCGCCCTCCACCTGTCAATCACTCTGTCTTTCCTCTTCTGTGTCTGTTAAACATGCCATGAAATCCGTTTTGAAATCAAAGCACTGATTTCAGATTTTAACTTAATTTGACAGACTGTATGTGTCTTTTCATAAAGATGGCGTTTATTTTTTACACAGCAACAACTATGTTAGTATAGGATCAAATAAAGACTTAAGGTGCTTTAGTATATATTGATGTACATATTTTATTAATATACGTGTTTTTTTAATTATTGTATTTGTGATATAGCTCAGTGGTTAGAGCATGGCGTTAACAACGCCAAGGTCATGGGTTCGATCCCAGGGATTGCACATACTCAATGTATAGTGATCAATGTGTAGTATAATGCAATGTAAGTCGCTTTGGATAAAAGCGTCTGCCAAATGCCTAAATGTAAATGTAAATACGAGATATTTGTATAGAAACCTCCGCAGTTCGTTCAGAATGTTGTTGTAGAGTTTAGTTTTGTCATTGACAGATAAATAGATAAACAGTGACATGAGCATAGACAGGTACATGTCAAACATCAGATCTTAGATCAGTTTTGCTCCAGGTCACATTATTATTCACGCGTTGTCATCAGGTAAAGCCGGGTGTGAAATTTAGATGGTTGCAGTTCTCGTGAGTGACAGCAGAGGGTGCTGACGTGCCACACAAAATCCACTTAAACGCTTAAGTGCTTAGTTTTTGGCTGCGTTTTCATTTTTGTTGTTTGCTTTAACAATGCTTTCAGAGTCATACACATCCACAGCTCTCATCTAAAGGAGTGAATCGTTGCCTTGGGGATGAGAGGCTGGTGTTGTTCAAGTTAGTTTTGTGTCCGATTGTCACTGTCCAGCAATCAAAACATGCTGCATTAATTCAAATCCCTTAAACTGGAGAGGCAGACCTCTGGCCTTCACACTCTCTTGCACAATGGTGAGAAATGGAGAAAGAGAGAGAGCGCATCCTGGACCGGGTCCTGGGCTTGCGAGTTAGAGGTTTGTTTCCTCTCATTCATTGTAGGGATTAGGCCTGTACTTGCTGTGCCCCGAGTTAGTGTACAGATGTTAGCTGTTGGCTGTTGTCATTTCAACCACATCGTCATGGATTGACAGGGTAGATGTGCCTTCCAGAAATGCCTGCCTACATGCATACAGGTGTGTGTGTGTGTGTCGGCAGGGGTGTGCTTTGGTCCAGTGCCATTTGTCATAAAAAACATGACACTCAAGTACAAATAGATACATCCAGTTAATGCCTTCACCTTTCTGTCTGTCATTGCCACTCTCTTAAATGCTTAAAAAATACAGTCGTGCCAGTTAGCTGTTCACAGAACAATACTGATTTACAAATGTGCTGAAATGCGCAGTTGAAATGTTTTTGTAGTGTGTTTGTATAGGCTCTTAATCTTTTTGTGTTTGTATAGATGGTGCAGGGCTGTATAGATGTGGGTGACTTTGAATGTTCTGTTTGCTTTTGTGGAAAGCCTGAAACCGGAAACCACGCGCAGCAACTTCATGCTTCAGTGTGAGGGGTGTAAATTTAATGTATTTTTAAGATTGAATTGATTTATTACTTTACTTTCTTTGTTACAGGCTGACCGACTGCTCCTAACTTAGCCAACATCCTCACGCACACTGGTTTGTGCGGAGGAGCCTCTTCTGGATCGTCAGAAGAGAGTGATATCTGAAATACGAGACCTCTTAGAACCATTTTAATACTTTAACTGCTGCTGAATACTCAGAGCCCGGTCCCTGGCCCACGGGGCCCCCACTTGGGAAAGCTGATACAGGATCTGACAAGATGTGGCTTGACACAGCAATGCACTTCCCTGCCATTGTGTCCACTGACCTGGGGCCAGTCGCCTGTATTTGAGGATTTTCCTTATATAAAGAGGAAGAGGTGATACATGTGTATGTATTGACTTCCACCAATCAAACCCAACATGCATTTGATAAAAGAAGGATAGAATGGCAAGGAGCATGTGTGCATGATTGAACAAAATGGCAATCCCATTAGAACTGAAGCCATTGTGTTTGTAAAGGGGCGTTTGGGAGGGTGGGTGTTTTGTACATGCATGGCTGACTGTCGGATGGAACTTCTCCAGGTGTTGGAGAATTCAGCATTCCCAATCCGACACAGCATTCCAGTTCCACCGGCCTGTCTCTTCGTTCCTCTTCACCTGCTCACAAACTCACAGGATGACGCTCAAATTCAGGTCAAAGGTCACGCGGGAAAATCTGACCTTTATTTTAAATTGAAAATAACTTTGTGTCTCCTCTCTGTCAGCGATGATGGCTTTAGAGGTCAGAGAAAGGGCAAGACTCTAATCCAGACCACCAACAGCACCTGGAGAAAAAAGATAACGCTTCATTACAAATAACACTTCAATTGTGGATGGAGTGTATGACAAAGTGTAGCATCAGCACTAATAAATTGTGCATTGGTACTAGGTCTCAGCAATATGTTAATTTGCTTTTTTATGCCAATATATAGTCAACATTGTGAACATTGCAATTAAGTTTTGCGTGCTTATTTGGCTATTAAGTTTCTTATTTTACTATTTTTTACACGATTATATGAGTGGATTTAGAAGGATTTTAAGTAGCTTGACTAGTGTTAAAGTTACGTGAACACAATCATTATGACAAATGTAATGAACTGATTCAGAACTCTGATTCAGTGATTCATTCGTGTGAAATGTTCAGACACAGTGGCATTTTTCATATTGTTTTTAATGTATGATGTTATTACCTTTTCTCTTTTGGTTTATGTATGTGTGTGTATGTAAATATGTAAGTATGTATGTGTGTATGATTAAATATCGTCAGATCTTGTGGAGAAAAACAGTATAGAGAGCGTGCTTAAAGATATCTGTGGCTGAAATTCGTCCTCTGTGTGGTCTGATGTAGAAATAACTCTGAAAGGTTTAAATGAGGTCGATCACTCTGGATGTCACCCTACAGAAAAGAAAGCAGCTAGCAAAAGAGAGGGAGAGGAAAGCAAGGAAGGGCTAGCATGTGCTGCGTAGCGCCCACCGTGTCAACGTTTGCCTTTCCCAGACTGACAGGTTGTCATTTTTTTGTGACAGCATCCCACAGACTATCCGTAATGAGCTGCTGTGAAGTCCGGAACATTCTCCTGACCTTTCAGCGCCTCGTGACGTTCCGAGGTCTTCTCCTTCCACGCATCCTTGTCAAAGGGCCAGACCGCAAAACGTCAGGGGATGAACGCTGGCAGGGACATTAAAGAAAATAAATCCAACAACAAAAACAAAGACACGGACATACTGACACCTGTCTCACTCGCACCTGTCTCACCGACGGTCGCACTGGACAGTGACAGACAGGTTCCTGGTGCTTCAGTCACATCGTTTAGAGGCACCGTGCGGTTTTGGCCTTTGTTGATGTTAATGCTACTCACCTTTGGTCACCGGAATTTATTTAGCAAACAAACTCCAGCCTGTGTTTGAAAGTCACAGAAAAAGTGCATGGAGTCGGCAGACGAGAAAAAAAAAAAAAAAAGATCCCCAACGTTTCTTAAATGACGAGAAATTCCTGCGCTCTGAGAAGTGTGACCCAGACTCGCGCCCCCACTGTTTGGCTTTCTGCTCGAAGTCTCTGTGTAAATATCTGCTTAAAAGACATCGCTCCTTTTTCGCTCCTCTGTTCTTTTCTTGTCCCCTTTTCTCCTGATCATTTTGCTCTAATGACGTTTACAGATGTACTTAGAAGCCCTCGCGAGTGTTTTAGTCTCAGGTTATTACCACCCATGTTTACGGCTATGCTAATAAGAGTTTTGCCCGGGCCGGCGGGATAGAGGAGTTTAAATCAAAGCTCACTCAGAAGGCCTTCTGTTCAAAGCTGTCTTCATCTAATGTAGTGAAGTGGTTTTTCACCCATCCTGGATGTTCCTTAACAAGTAACAATGTCATTTATCAAGCTTTATAAAAACTTATGGATGATAAATGGTTCTTTATAGATATAATATCTCTCTCTCTCTCTCTCTCTCTATATATATATATATATATACATGTATACACACACACATATACATGTTATGTGCATATATTTTTTAAAGATAATTCTGACCTTTGATAATTATTTTATTGACACTGCTATTGATCAAAGCCGGTAACACTTAAGAATTAAGAATTAATCAGCCTGACCTAATACATGTCTGCCACTAGTTATAGTAGAAGCAAGTTAGCTAGTAATCGAACTGCTGAGGACTGAGAGAGAGGATGAGAGATAGTAGCACAGTGGAGGTGAGATGGATGTTGGTGATGTCATTGTGTGTCTGCACATGCTCGGTCAGCTCTCTAACAGCACAGAGACAGAAACCAACTCTCCAAACCTGCCGACACACTCTCTATCTTTCTCACTAGCTCACTGTCCTCCTACCTGACACTCTCTCCTCCTCCTCCTCTCACTCCACCTCTTCTTCATGAGAATCTAGTAAATCCTCAGCTAGTCTTAGTTAATACCATAAACTCTTGTCTGAATGTTCAGGCTACTCTTGTATGTTTGCATCAATGTTCCTCTCAAACCTCTTTTCTTTTTTTTTCTCCATCTGAACTCCTCAACTGTTGAACTCTTGACGACCTCGCTCTCCTGCCCTTCGACGACAATCACGGTGGATTCTTCCTTTTCATCCCATTCGGATCTCCTCATTTTTCACACTTGTTCAGTCTTTTCTCCTACCGCTTGACAGACAGACCACCGCCCCGCCCCCCACCCCACGGGCCACGTCACTTATGTCGGCCAACTTCATTTACCCCCCTGATTGGCAGCTCTTATACACACACACATACTCCCTCGCTCAGTCTCTCTCACACACAGACATACTGTAGATGTGTTCTCACATGAATAGTATTAGCTTTACCTCTTTTTGTGCTGCTTGTCTGTCACTCGCTATTCTTTGCCTGCTGAATGTGAATAGAAGCGCTTTTAAGAGACACTCAGACTGTGTGTGTATGCGTGTATGTGTGTGTTTTAGTGTATGTGTGCCATGGCGCCACTCTGTCCTTGTATATTTTCAATGGCACTGTCATGTTACATGCTGTAGACACATATTGTCTGTCCACACTTGACTTCTCTGTCTTTTTATGATGGCCTGAGAAAGAGACTAATAGACTGATATGATTTTAATTGTATGAAGATTTGGTATTTCCACTGCTAACAGACAACAGACATGAAAATATAGACTCAATTTTTTCCCCTTTGGTTGTTCAGCTGGTTTTGAGTTAAAGACTGTTATAGAAATATCTAATGTTTCTCTGCTTGGAAAACCAGACTATACTTAGTCTTAGAGGTGGTCAAACTGGTGTTTGGAACTTGCTAAAAGATATGTAGCTGGTTTTGTAGGTTTATAGGTTTACTAGCTGTACCTAATTTGATCGGAATGGTTTACCACAACAGTTCTTATACTTAGTGTACAATGCAAATCATAAAGTTTACAATTCTTGGACCAGCTTATGATAAGTAACACTCTGAAACTAGCTACTGTTAGAAACTTTTTGCTAATTTCTTCAATCGGCTCCTCTGGCGTTCTTTCTCTCCTTCCCTCTTCCTCTCTGTTTACTGGACTTTATCACAGTTATAAAGATCACCTCCTTTCCCTCTCTTTACATCATCTTCTTTCTCCTCTGTCTTATCATCCTCCCCACAGCACTCCTGGGCATCCTCTGGTATCCCATCATGCCCTTCTGTAATCTGTGACACCATTTTGTCAGCACATCTGCTTGCATGTTTTGACTCCCCTGTTCCGCTTTGTGTTTTGCTCTCTCCTGAAGTGTTTTCCATTGTTTTGTGTCTCTTTAATGGTAATGCTGATGGCCGTGGCCACGCTGTGCCCTCGAGAACTCCGATAAGAGCTGCTGCCTTTTCTGTTTTCTTTCTGTTTTATATTTTCACTTCAGTAGCTTCGGTTGAGATACGGAGAGAGAGAGAGAGAGAGAGAGAGAGAGAGAGAGAGAGAGAGAGTGCGCAGAAGAACAGAGGCGGTAATGTTGAAAGAGAGTCCACATACACACGTACACCTTTACTTAGCGATCTCCATGGGGACACACCATAGACGTCTGTTGTTTTTATATAACATTAATTACAAATGCTTGCAGGGTAATTTCAACCCAAACTCCAACACCTTTTTGAATAAAAGTAATAATAAATAATTGCTTTAAGAATCCCTGTTATCTCTAAGGATGTAACTGGATTGACTTGAATCCTAAAATATACACACATATACACATTTAGCCAGAAATGATGTACACACTAGACATTACCATGTATTTTATTCTCCCAACATGTTCACAAACGGAAATATGCAATCATAGTATCATAGACAATATTTCACCATCATCTTAAAATAACTTTAGATGACTGAACACGGTGTAGAGATGACACCGACCTCATATGACTTCAGATGATCATTACTTTGTCTAAATGCATACACAATGTTACACAAAACGCATACACAATACACAACGCATAATCTGCATAATCTGTACCATTTTAGACCTGTTTCTCACTTCTAATAACACACTTGTCTGACAATGTACAACATTCATCGCAGAAAACATTCCTTTTCTGCAAAGCAGCTTTGAAACAGTATGTATTATATATCGCGTGCTATACAAATACTGAATTAGATCAAAAAAATGAAAACTGAATTAGATTTTTATGATGTGCATTAATTTGTTGAGCACAAGGTCTGATTCTCACCCTACACTGTGTACCGAATCCTCAGCGTGTGAGAGGGAAACATGTTTTCGAAAGGGGAAGACGTAGAGGTCAGGGGTTAAGATAAATTAAAATGCCTGCTTGAGGGGTGCAGTTCCTCACCTGTGGCAGTTTCCACAGCCTGCAATTTTGGCTGTCAGTCCAAGTTAGACAGGACACTTTCACCTGTGCCTGTCACAGAGTGACACAGAGAGAGAAAGTCAAGAGAGGACACGTCTGCTTTTCTCACTCATCTCCTGAATTCAGCAGGTGCATCTCCCTTCACTCTCCATCATGACCCTGGATAAGGGTAAGAGGTCACCAGAGGTCAATCGCTTACCGATGATTTGCTTTTCCTTTTTCCGCTGCAGTCAGCTAAACTGCGGTTATCTGCGCTGGGCCTGCCGCACGTGAATTCACCGGCCTGACCTTTTTAATTTCATCTGACATCTTTTATTATTCAATTTGCCCTGAATTCTCCTACGATGGCGAGGTCCCGCCGCTTTGGAAGAAGTGAAATGAAATAGAATAAAAATCTAGAGTTGCTTGATTGCTTTAAATAAATTGAGGGATGGATCGTAATTGACTACGAAGGGCACAACTAAAGGTAGAGTTAAAATGAGAGTGGCGTAAATGAGGAATGATAAATTTAATCTGGCCCTGATTAAATAAGCCAAAAAGTGGAACAACGTTTCTTTGGGGTCGACCGCTGGGCAAACAGAGAGATTGTCTGATGGACTTCTTCCTTGCTCAGGTTGAATATTAATGTGTGTGTGTGTGTGTGTGTGTGTGAGAGAGAGAGAGAGAGAGAGAGAGAGCACAGATAAGACTTTGATAAAGATTCCTTTTCCCAGGGTTTTAATTATGTTGCCTTTTAAATCTGAGCAAGACCGGAGGGCCCTGTCCTTGTTGTAAAACATTCTCAGTATTGTTTGACTTGAATGTTCACCTGTCTTGACAAATGTCGCTTGTCAAAGTGCAATTTAGAGACTAGTGGCACCAGGCAACAGATTTACAGGCAAATAACTCCCTATGTGATGGGGCATTGCCAAAGCATATGGATAGACATCTTATTGTACTTAATAAGAGTTTGGTGTTAATAGTTCTTTTAAATCTGCAAGAAAATTAGAGCTTTGGTGCTCATGCTGTGGAGACAGGTTCGAGTCTATGATGTAGTTTCCAGATGCTTTTTAAGTAGCGAGTTTAACTTTTGTGTTGTGTATTGCTACTCTCATTCGCTTCCTCTCTCTCTTTCTCTCTCTTTCATAGACACACACCATAAGTACAGAAGAGGTCTGTCACAGGCAGATGTCCCCCTCCCTTCTCTCTCATTTAGGAAAGCTGGGCGATCTCAACAGGATGACCTGAGCATGAGAAAAGAAAGTGATTTCATTCTATGCGTTTGTTTCCACACACCCCAACTTGTCCATTCTTCATCCACTCCACTACATACACACTCCTGAAGAAGTACAGACCAAACAATCACTAAGAACTCTCAATTAGACAATTAGACAATCCATCACAATTAAAAAAGCCATTTCAAAAGCCCTGCACACAGAGCTGTAGCATAGAGGGTTGTGTTTGTCCCAGCGGCTGACCTCTCCTTTGTTATTTCCCACAACAGTAAATACTGCTTCTTAATTTGCTTTCTCACACACACTGCACAATAAAAGTCCATTAACGCATGCAAATGCACAGCCACTTCAGCAGCCCGTCGAGGCTGCCCTCATGATACTGTGGCATCTGCAGCATGGCACTCTGGGAGATGCCCACTGACACTGTGAACTAGCGCATGGAGAGCAGCATCCTCAGTTAACAGGGCACATTTCCAGAACGTTGGATAACATTCTCTGAAAGTTCTCTCAATGTTATCAAAAATGTTCTCGCAGTGACGTTAGCAGAATTTATTTTAACGTTATATTTCAAAAATGTTATTCTAACTTTGTTAGGAAAACGTTTTACAAATATTACAGAATTTAATTTTTTTTATAACCAAGCAATAACCAAGTTAACAACATTTAAAAACCGGATGTTTTGAACCTTCCTATAAATTTCAAAATAACACAACATGTTTTTGTTACTTAATGGAAACGTTAGGGCAACGTTCCTACAATCTAAAATTGTTGGCTGGCTTTCCAGAGCATGCCAGGAGAGAGCACCCACTGTTTCCATTAGCAGTTTCATTTGTTTTCCATCCAGGTCATTAGCATTTCTTCATCTGGTGGAACAATGAGACCAGTTGTCCCATCATTTCTTTTATCCCACAATTGTTTTCTACTTAATATGATGTGCTTCTCTAGTCACGGATGGCCTTTCTCTCAAATCGCAGATTCAAGTTCATGTTGCCCCAAAGATGCAATTTTGTCTCATTTTCAAGCTTATCGTGGTCGTTTTGAAACAGGGTCATCAAAAATGAGGCTTCTGCCTGACTGTCCATCCCCGACTGAATTGAAGCTATGAGGAAATTGGGTTTCTGTCAGAGAGCGAGAGAAAGAGCTGACTCGCTCTAAAAACTGGTGACAAGATGAATGAATCTTCTTATGTCAGTAAACTTGTTAAGAGGCTGTGCTGGGGACAGCGTTTTCCCAACTTTTTTTTGGTCTAGCGTTATTTTATGTTTGTGGTAAATTTTATTTATTTTTTATTGAGGAAAGTGGCAGTTTGAGCCCCCCTCTTTATTTCTCTCTCTCTCCCTCTGTCAGCCCAGGCCGTGAGATAAGACTTGGCACGCTCAGCTCTAACCCTGTGACACAGACTCAAAGCAGAGATGCTGCTCTCCCTCAATATGACATTAGATTTAATTTTTTTTCTGCAACCTTTAGCCGTCCAAACAGGTCACATGGATGGATAGATGGCTGGGCCAAGGATATCTGAAAGTTATGTTCACAGTTTTGTTGAAGCTGTGGTGCAGCGTTTTAAAGGGACATTTCACTCCAGAATAAACATTTTTGTTTCCTCGCCCTCAGGGCATTCCAAACTTATATGCCCTTTTTCTTCTGTTGAACATTAAAAGAAGATATTATGAGAAATGTCTCAGTAATTTTGTGTTTATACAATGGAAGTCAGTGGGTGCCACTGTAGTTTGTTTACCAACATACTTCAAAATATCTTGTGTTCCTCAGAAGCAAAAAAGTCAAACATCTTTGGAATGACATGTAGGTGATTAAATGAGGGAGGAATTTTCATATTTTAGAGAAACTATCTCTTTAAGCACAAGTTGTTGAGCTGTGGTGCGCCTGCAGGTAACGGTGGGTTTGAATATGCTCTGCAGCATCCCAGTTCTCATTCCCCAGCAAATTCCTATAGTTCTCTGCTGTATTTGAGTGTGCAGTAAGTTTATTATTAAATTTTATAGGGCAGATATTACGTATCTAAAATTGTGTCAATGCTTAATGAAGAAGTAAAAGCCCCTAAAACAGAGAAGGTAATTCTTTTATAATATTTTTGAGGTAATATTGATTTAAAAAATCCTTTCATGCCATCAGTAGCTCTCTGTGTTTGTGTAGTAATAAATATGCGCAACGTTTTGACTGTCATCTGTGAAAGACAGAAAGAGTGTGCGTATTTGTGCGTCTTTGTGTTGCTGCCCACTGCTCCAGGGAGTTGTCGCAGGTCCTGTGTGTGTGTGTGTTTGTGTGTGTGTTTCTCTGTGCACGGAGAAGACAGAGGTGTGTTTACCTTGTTGAGGCGTGCGGAGGTGTTCCACACTGTGCTCACACCTGGCACAGAGCTCTGGCTCAAACCCAGACACACACCCAGCAGGAGTAAGTGTGTGTGTGTGTGTGTGTGTGTGTTTGAATGAAGTGCGACTGTGTGAGTGGTGTCATAGTCTGGTGTGTGTGTGCCAGCATGTCGTGTCAGTAAGCGCCCTTGAGACGCATATGTTAATCTGTGTTGAGGATTTGTGCATTTTTCGGTGATTATTTTTCTTTTGTGAATGTATTTGTGCATACGTTTTTAAAGTGTATCAAACTCAAACTGGGGTTCCTTCATGTTTTAGTGGTGCCAAAAACTAGTTCTAAGCTTCTGAAAGAATACGTTCTCTCCTGTTCTCTCCTGCTCTCTGAGGTCTCACGTTGCAGGACTCTTGTTGCACATGTCTGTTTTGTTTTGTTCCCTTTCACACCGACTTCTCGCTCTTGTTTGGACAGACTCGTGTTTCGCTTTGATCAGATGCCGTCCTGCCTGGCGGAGCTTCACTTCTGGTCCTGTAGGAACAGCCTGCGAGGTAATTAAAAAACACTGGACATCTCTGTTTCACACATTCAGGCTTTCTTTCATAGTTGCTGATTGTGTCTTTTCATTCCCACGTTTCTGTTTCTGCTATCTCTCATTTATCTCATTAAAAGTTCTCATTTTCGTCTACGTCTCTCTCTTTTGTTTTGTGTGATAATGAAAACTAATTATTTAGGAGCTGGTTACACTGCTGTGTCACACACTCACGGTAGTTATTACTGCACCAGTACAGTTCAGTCATTTATGTTTTTATGAGACATTTCATGGCCTCTAATTAGTTTTATGGCCTTAATTATAGTTTTTAAGAGGCAGTGTTTGATAAATACTACATATCACGCCGCGTTTCAAATTGTTGCATTGGTCTATAAATGAGAGAGAGTGTTTCTGTTCAGAATGATTGAAACACTCTAAATAAGTCTTTGTGCATTAATTGAAACTTCAAAAGCGTTAAACATGCATTAACATGTATTTAAATGGGTGGATGGAGGGAGGCATGGGTGGAGAAATGAAGCAGTGGACAGATGAACGGATGCATGGATAGAGGGATAATAGATGCATGGATAGATGGATGAATGGATGGATGAATGGATAGATAGATAGATGGATTAAAAGGGTGTAGTCTATCTTTATCTATTATTTCTGGTCAGAGGTGGTGAGCAGTCAAACAGTAAATCCAAACATTCCAGGTGGTTTCAGTCTCCTCATGGTTTATTTGATAGACTTTCATCAGCTCCAGTCAAAAAAGCACAATGCAAAACTCCTCACACTTAATTACTTCTGTGCATGTACCTCTTGAATTCCATAGCATAACAGAGATGGAATTCATTTAGGCGGTTTCCTGCTAAGAAGCTCATTTTTTATTTGATTAAAACTCAAAACTTGCCTTTTCACAGATAAATTTATGGGCACATACCAATTCTATGACAAAGGAGAACCAGGTAAGTGTGTTTCAGAATTCATTCATTCAAATAGAATTCATTCATTCATACAGAATTAATTCACGTGACAATATTCAGGAAGTGCTCATTTAAAACATTTACTGTAACTGTATTTAAATCTGTTGCACAAATGCTACACGTTCTTCCCTGAAATCAGTGCAGTGTAAACAAAGTTCTGCAGATTCCTGCTGGCCTGCTCTTCACTCTTACAGATGTTCTCTAAACGGTTCTGGGCAGAAGAAATACTGCCACATTTTTAATGCATCACAGATTAAACATTTAATGCTACAGACCCCTCCTGAGAGAACTCAGCCAGCTCTGAAAAATACAGACTTACACAATAACATTAACATGCTTTTTATTTTAATACTGCGGCCTGGACGTCAGACTTGTGAAGTTTACACTTGAAAGGTTTTGTTTGTTCTGTTATTTTGAGTATTTTGTTTATGATAAAGTCTTCTATCTGAGAAAACACAAAAGCTTTGATGTCTTAAAGGCTTTCGGATGGTTAAACCCTCATTGATTTGAAGTCTCAGGGGAACATAATAATGCAGTTTTACATTTATTTCTCACACCTTCTGTTTATTATTAAAAAAGATCAGATTAATAGATCCATAATAACAATGTGTAAACATGCCTGTATTTGTTAGACAAAAGTCTCGGTTGTTAGTCAAAAGTATTATTATGGAAACATGACATCATAATAATAGCTGGTGCTTTTATTTATTGGTTTTTTACTTTTTTAGATATTATGTTTTTTTATCATTGCCCAGCAGTGATAAAGCTGGACAAAGCAGTCATTCCAACATCATTCTATCTAATGCTGTTTAAACTGGTCATTTTCAGAGCAAGAGAGGAGTGGTTGTTTGATTTATTAGATATTATTATTATTATTATTATTATATAGATATTATTATCAACTAGGGAACATCATTAGAGTGAAATAAATCTCCCTCTATAACCAAATGAATATCTCTTCCCGCTTTATTGGGCTTTAGTAATGATTTGTTAATGAATTGTGTGTAATTATCAGCGGAGGCAAGAGGACATTGCATTCTGGGTAAACGTTGATTTAATTGTTTTCTATCTTTTCTGTGGGACATTCGTGAGATGTTCAGGTTCCATTTAGTTTTATAAAATACAGTGGCTGTGTAATATTATACGTTTAAAATGGGTTTCACTTTAATGGTGTTTTATCATCATAGAATAATATAATATTTCTGAGAAATTGTATTCCTGATTGTATGCGTTTCCTGCTGTTTCTCATGACCTCCAGCAGAGGGCGAAGGAGACCCATGCTACTGTAAGGAAGGGGGCTCTTTCCACCCCTCTGTCCCAGAACAGATGTGTGTGTGTCTGGGGCAGGGAGGGGCAGAATGGCCCTTATCTGATTAGCAGCCGTAATCCAGGAGCTGTCCGGCAGGTCCAGGACTCCAGCAGAGAGAGGCAGTGCTCCTGTAGAGTGAGGCAGGGAAAGAGGCCGTCTGGCTGGGCCACTAAGGGCTGGAGACCTGGGCCTCTGGGGTGAGATGGGGCTTAAGGTATGGTACTCCAGCACAGCGGACAGACCATGCTGACAAAGTTTAAGGAAACAGAGTTTGGTCTCATCTCCACCCTGGGCCCTCATTTCCTTTATGTGGGCATACCTGCCTATGTCACTGTATGACTCAGCCTTTCTCTCTATGGCAAGCAGACACACAAACACACACACACTGGGGTGAGAGGTCAACAGAGTGACCGCATGCTAAAACGCAGGAAGTGCACACACACATGCACGCACAAAGATTTTAGTTCTTCCTCTCTGTGCAGCGTGTCCTTCAGATCAGCATTACTACAAAGAGAAACAGCAGTTTGCAGAGACTAAGAAATCCATCATCAAACAATTAACCTCTGTGTCAATGAGCCTATCAGCTCGTTATCAAAGAACGTTAATTTGCATGTTGCTACTCCAATTCATAATTTAAATTGTACTTAAGTTGCCTGTGAAAATAACGCGTTCCATTAGTGCTAATGCGATATATTAAACGTCACTCCATTTGTATAATGATAAAAGTCACAGTGATGTAATTGTGCAACATATGGACAACTAAACTGTCATTTTCTGTAATTAATTTGTCAGTTGTCACTTTAATTGATTTATACTGTTTAAATAAAGGTTACTGAATTCAATAGCTAGTTATCCAGCCTTTGCACAGGAAATGTATAGATGTTTCTTTATTGTCATTCAACAGACAGTATTTACATTCATCAAGGTACCAAAAAAGTTATTGGGACTGTACCATGATACAGTGATGGTATCAAATAATAATACAATGGTATTTACAGTGTACAATGGTTTCACAATAGTACATGTCCTAAAACAATGATATTTCCATGGTGCAGTGTTTAACAAACAGCATTGGTATTACTATGGTAATTTGTCCCAAACACTATTGTATGCACTGTAGTACAGTATGGCCAATCATCTGTGATATTATCAGGTAATGCCATGGTGTTTTTGGTACTGTGCTGTGTGGATGTGTTTTGATTCAATCATTTCTTTTAGCTTCACAATTGTAGTGTTTTCTCTTTGCTTTTCAGTTTGTACATTGTTTTTGGATTGTTGGATTGTGTTCCTGTAGCTCAAGTGGTAGAATATTGCAAAGGGTTGTGGGTTCGATTTCCAGAATCACACATACTGAACGCATACAGAACACATACTGGTCATACTGGTATAGCTTAAATGCACTGTAAATCGCATTGGAAGTGTCTGCCAAATGCATGAATTGAAATGTAATGTAAATGTTTAAAGACCAGTATAGCTCCTTTCTGCCCATTAACCAGTTTGACTACCGGTGTGACCAGTGTCTTCCTACCATAATGCCCAGCTGCCTCCCACAGCTCACTCTGCTGGTGGGGTAACTCCCGTCGGCCTCGAGAGAAACACAAACAGCCTTATCAGGAGACACAGACCCGTCCCCCTCTCGCCCCCGTACTTCTTGTCGCCCTAATTTGCATTCATTTATTTCTGCATCCTCTCGCTCCTTAAAAGCAGGAGACGTTTCTTAATAGTGTCAAATAAAATAAGCAAAAAGCAGATTGGATTTGATTACAGAATCTTTAAGAAAACAAATAATAGTCCTTCTCAATTTCCTTGGGTCCCTGTCCCGGATGAACGTATTAATGCATAAATGCAAACACATACAGATTGAACTCAGCCGAGAATTCTATTAACGTTTCTTTCTCTTTTTTCCCCCTTCGCTGGTTAGCTCCGGAGGGAAACAGGGACCGAGATCTAAGCGGAAATTTGGGAGGCTTTGTGAGCGGAACGAGGCATTTTGGAGTGGCATATTTAATGTGTTTAATATGTTATGGTAACTTTGAGTTCTCCCCTTGGGTGACTGTGCTAACTCATGGAGCTGTGATTGAACGAGACAGCGGCGTTACACAGAATTTACCCTCTATTGCGCTATTAGTTAATATTTCTTTTAAATCCCTACTGTCTGCTACTTTAGAGAAATATTAAGAAAAAGTAAATATTTTTGCATATTTATTTCATATTGTGGACTTTTTAAGCAGTTTTTAATGTGGACTTTTTATTTTTTACTGATAAAGGGAGAATTTATTATCTACACTTTCCTCCGTAGATTTATGGAAAATATTAAGTTTCAAAGAGGTTACTGTTAGCATTAAACCCAGAGTCAAATGCAAGGAAACTTTCTGTTGTTTTTAAAACTGTCTTTTCTAATATACATCCTCACAGAAAAGACACATGAATTTCACATGTGCAA
>JAZGTI010005620.1:0-25074 GCA_036877585.1 Botia kubotai
AGGCTTTATATAAGGCAGTGACTTGAGACATGTCCTCCAGTTTAGTTCTTGCCCTGTTTGAATAGACCTTTTATATACAGGTGACCTACATATCATCACCTGTCTTTGATATATGGTCTTTACATCATATAAGGGCTAAACTAACAAGTGATTTTGGTTAATATAATATAATCGGTATTGAACAGTAACACTCCCTCTTCATTTATTGAGAATTCACTGTCAAAATGATTGCTAAATGAAAGTGCAGTTAGTCAAAGATAAAGCTAATACAGGATATATCTGAATAGTTTCCTCATTAACCTTTGTTGAAAACGTGGCCCTACATTGTGATATCTTGTGCTACATTAGTTTTAGTGGCAGTCTGTAAAGTGCTATTCTCTCCTGGTTATGGAGGGGAAAGTAATGCATGGGGAGTCATTTCTGCATGTGTCTGTGTCATAACCCTAGCCAGGGTGTCATATTCCTCGCCTCCCTCATCTGGCCCAGCATGGGAGCGCTAATACACACATCTCGGTGCAGCACTTCTCCAGCTAAATGGACGGATTTGCACATTTCCCGAGCCGCTCACACCCAATTCCCTCACTCTGTTAATGCCGGGTAATTTTTTACAAATAATGCCTGGGCAAATCAGTCTTCCGAAGTGTTACACCATTTATTGTGAGGACTTCTGTGAACTTCTTTTTGAAAAATTAATGCCTTTAATTTTGGTTGATGGCAACATCAGCACAGCTCCGTAAATTGCAGTTTAATGAGATTTTGCTACAGGGGATAATCTGCTACTGACAGAAAAACATCTTGAAAACATCTGTAGACCTATGATTTCACTCTGACGATTAAAACTCCAACTCCCCACGTCTCCAAGCGCTGAGAAAGAAAAATGGTCAGTTTAAAAAGTTACACTCCACCATCCAACCCAATGAAATAGGCTTTGAGGAAAGTTAACATTTTTTTACTTTAATTTGTCTGTGTAATGAACATGTTTTTTAAGTGTTAATGTCCAGCTGTCTTTGCCTTGCAGTGGGTGTCTAGTGGATAACACAGTAAGCATTAGTTCATGTCATAAGCCAGCAATCTGCTCCACTAATCCAAACCTAATGCAATGTAAATTATCCTTAAGTTGACCAAAATAATCATGATTCACATCACACACCACAGTGTCTTCTTAGTTGGCTGTCATTGTTGGTTTGATCCTCAGAAGATACATTTTACCTCTGTAAAGGTAGAGGTCAACATCTGATTGTTTGAAGTAAGTACTGAAGTAACACTTTTGGGTTTTTGATAAGAGCATGTTGATTACTCTTAAATTTAAATTGAAACTGATTCGGTAAAAGAGCAGCTCAAATGGTAGACCATGGCGCTAGCAACACTGAGGTCATAGGTTCAATACCCAGGTGATACAAAGACCGATAAACAGAACCTTTAATGCACCGCAAGTCACTGAATAAAGATTTATAAATGTAATTGCAGGTAGCAAATACTGTTAACTCCTTTTAATGGGAGTTCTATAAACTTGACATTGAAACAACTGTGCTTTAGTCAGCATGATCTCACTTCCTATAAATTAAAACATCAGCATTTCATATTCGGTTTCTGTAAATTTGTTGGCATTTGACTAAGCACAGTCAAGGAGGAACGTACACCCACATCCCCGTCCACCAAAGCTTGCGTGCTCCCAGGACTCTGCAATGCAGATTACTTCCTCCAGGGAGTCTGGACAGAATCCCATTCCCTGCAACTTTTCCAGTGAACAGACAGATTTGGCCCACCTCCAGCAAAAACAGACCATATCATGCAGAGAGTAAACTATGCCAGAAAGCCCAAAATTATATCTGACACTTTGGGTCACATCGACTGTTTTTAATGTGTCTCTTTCTCTCTGATGTGTAGTTAATTTGAAGCTCTCTCAAAGTGCTTTACTTTCAACTCATAATTGGTCATGTAAAAATGACCAATTACGAATGTACAAATGTGTCTTCAATACCCACGTGGCATGTTTTCAAGAGAGATCTATTTTTGGAACCGATTCCCTGATTGTTTTTTGTGAGTTCCATTGCTTGATGTAGACCCAGAATCAGCAGGCATAACCAGGAAAATTACAGAGCAATGCAGAGGAGGGTAATGCTCTGTGATTTGATTTTTCTCATGAAAGATTCCTGACATTTATAGCTCCATGCTCATTTAATGTTAAAAGGGATTCTGATGAGGTCCACCTGCAACCCAATGTACCCCAATGTAGACAAAGATACATAAGAAATTATTCCATTTCAAGAAATCTCTCGTAAAAAGCCTTTTCGTCTTGGGTTTGACAAATCTTCAAATTAATACTTATGAGAAAAGATGGATAAAATTAGGGAAATATTGTTTGCAATTTTATCCAACCCATCCCTGCTCTCGCTTTTTAAACTGTACAACTCATAATGCTTTGTTCTTCAAAGTGACTTGCCACAGCATCAGCAATGATTGGTGCCACCGCCGATGCCAGGAAGAGAGCATTGACTCTGCAGGGTTCTCAATTTTCAATGGCGTGAATGGACACCTCTTGTCTAGCGATGACACTGCTGTGCTCTTTCAGATCGAGGCACATGTCACACCCAGACACATCATGCCAGCCACCAGCAGAGAGGCCAGGGCACTGTGCCCATCACTACCATCACTTAGAACTATGAAGTTCAATGGCAAAGAGCAAACAGATTGAAAAAGTGTAATATCAGGGTGCAACATATTCAGTGTTTGGTTCCGATGGGAATTATTTCATACAGCTGGAGAATGATTGACAGTTGCTGACTGTTAATGTATTTCACGTGTTTCAGACACATTTTCCCTCTGGGATTGTTCGGAAATCCCATTGGTGGCTGTTCTGGTCAACTGAACCAGCAAACGATAAGCCAAGCAGGCCTGAAAAGATAATAATGCCATATTTGCTACAATCTGCTCCAATGCTTGCCATGTAGTGTGAGGTGATTGTGTGGAATAGCTAAGCAACACCAAAAAGCCACTTCCTAATCCTAAAAATGGAAAAGCCAGAATGCGGAAAACTGAGAACAATGCACTTAGAAATCCAAAAGCATACAATGGAATATATCTGAGACCATGTGATTTTAAGCACCAGGGAGTTTGCCTTCCTTTCATCTATAGTCCCGATTTGAAGAGACCAGATCCAGGGGTGCCAAATTAAGCAGAGTGCTGATCTGTGCTTGCTGCATAGAGTAATGAGCAGGCCCAGAGGATATTTGCAGGGTCACACAAAGGACTTGGTGTGGAAGTGGCAAAGAAAATCGGGCGTACAGCAGGAAGCCAAGCTACTAAATTCTGCAGGCCATCCTCATCTGCTGTCATCAATGAAACAAGCTCCCCATCCCATCAACAAGCTCGGGGACAGGTCTCAGAGCTGTTTTCATGGTATTTACCCTGTGCTGTGGACCCATAGAAAACCCTGTTTGGGTGCCGGGAGTACATTGACTCTGACAAAAGAGAAAACAAAGAATAATGGAAGGCTCAGAGGAAATTGTAACAATTTCAGGCCATTAAGATTTAACGGAATTATGCCATTTCTCTGTCTGTAAAAGAATCTCTTAGACCCGGTCCAGTTTACATCCTACTAAGCCATGCAAGGCATTTATCACAAGAAATCATTGTAAACCGCATTTTTTACACTCTCTCTGGCAAGCCCAACAAAGAGCCATTTTACATTGCCACCATGACTATAAAGCGAGTCCTACTGTTTTCCCAACGTGGGGTATAATGGAATTAATAACGTTGACTGCGCATTTGCCCAGAATTCCCATGAGGCCTTGCAGATTTTTATAACTCCGCAGTGTAATGCTAAGGGTTCAGAGGGGAAGATTTATTGGCTGCAAGAATCTAATGATGTCGCTCTGATACCGAACACTGACTTTGCGATTGCTCCAGCCAGCTAGTTTGCATGACAATCTGGATAACAATGGTTCTTTTTAGATTAAGTGTCCAGGGCTTATTATGATTGCTCTTTGTTCTAGCCCCGTTACACTCTCAAAATGTTGATGCTGTCCCAATGTCAACTATCTACCTCGAAATAAGCTCACCTTGCTTCTTCCAATATTTGACATCCGAGTCATTTATGGAAGATTTAATTACTGTAATGTTTATTATACTGTCCATAAAGACATTTAGATGTTCATATTTCCTTGTGTTTTCGCAAGCAATTATAGGTGCAACCATCTATTTACTTGATGAATTCTCCCTTTTCTTCCAGTTGCTTGATAAATAAGGAAATAAGTCAATGCTCCACTTTATATTCAGTAATTAAAGTGAAAAATATAGTCAATGCAAATCCTTAATTGGACTCCAAGAGAGAGATTCGGAATTTCTCTTTAATAACAAGAGATGACTGAGGACAAAAAAAAGCATGCTGAAATGTGACTCTAGAAGTTCAATTAATCAAGAACAGAAAAACAACCAATTTAACAAAGAGCTGTTCATTCAGAGGATCATGGTGCTCAGGTAATGTTCTTTTAATCATCTCTATGTGACATAATACCTTTCATATCACGTCAGAACAGAAAATGTCATTGTGTTTAAACAAAATGTATCTTTTGTTGGCTGTGTTTAATAATATGATTTTAAAGAAAGAAGACAGGTAATTTTCTGCTTTTGAAAACTATTGAAATACTACCACATAGTATGCTTGAATAAAGTTTTGGCTCTACATTCATTTAAATTTGGTTCTAAATTTATTCTATCCTTAACATCACATTACATTGTCCATTATTAGTTATAAATAACATTGTAAAAATAGCAGGTTTCTTTCTTGTTTTCCATGTATAAATCAAAACATACACTGTGCAAGTATGTAAATGCTATGCAAGCTCTAGCTCAATTTAAAAATGTCATTGTGCTCTGAAATGTGTCAAATGTGAAACCATGATTCATAATGCAATACAAGTATGTGCTACATTCTCTGCATTGCCACAGGATACTATAGATAAGAGTGGACATTAGTGTGAACTCTCTTGTGTCTTTCAGACCAACTGTTATGTCAAGTACAGTCATGGCAGAGAAACAGTTTCACAACAGTTTTGTTCAGTAAGTTAGTTAAAGTTAGTATTTAAAGGTAACTTGTCCTTTTTATATACCACTACAGTGTTGCAAGAACACATATGAAGTATGTTCTATGAGGCTACATGTTTGCAATGTGCTGGCCAGATATTTGCATCTGAGCTATCTTGTGGACAAAAAGTTCTGGTCTTTCTGTTTTAGAGATAAGTTGCTAAGTTGAATTCCACACCATGTGTGAAGGGCCTCAGTCACACCTGCTCATCCCTCTGTAAAAGCTTTTTCACAATGTGCAGAGGAGCTTTAGTCAGCTAAAAAAGCTTTCCCTAAAAGCTCTCCTATTCAGTGACAGATCAAAGATTTTAATTGCATGTAAAATCTGTGCGACCACGGATAAGGCAAGCTCAATATCTCGAATGTTTTGTTTGCAGACTCTAGCATTTATCTTTAGGCTGCAGGAAACAAGAGGAAGTTTCAGAGACGTGCTGGATTAGATAAACTTGCTGACCTCTAGCTGTGCTGTGACAGTACTGGAGTCAGGGCTGGAGCCAGTCAGAGGGAAGATCAGCAGGGCTTGCCCTCTGCCCACTGTATCTCTTTCAGAGCAGTAGAGCCACAGGCCTGAGCTCTACCCTGCTGGGACTTTCTGAAACCAGAGACTGTTGAAGTGATCGTCTGCACTGTCCCAACACTCTGCAGTGTCCTCCACCCTCTCCAATACTCCAAATGTGCCCTGTCGCATAACAATGTTTTGGACAGTCTGGTCAGTCCCACCCCCCTCTGTTCTGACTCTTCCAGACCAAGGCAAAGACCACCCTGGGTTGGTCAGTAACCCCTGCTTACACCTGCCATAAAACTTAAAAGCTACACTCACATCTTAAGGCTTTGAAGTGTTCAAAGCATAGTTCCCTGACCTTTGATGCAACCTTGGCCACAACACATGTTTAGCGCACCACATATAAAGCAAACCTCTCTCAGGCCTATGGTCCACGAATGGTTGGTTTACATGTGTGAGATACAGGGGCCCACACATGCCAGCCATGCATACCCATCATGCTGTTCCCACCAGTGAGGGGGATTGTCAAGTGGGAAAAGAGAAGGGCAGGAAGGACTAGCCCCTGCTGACCCCCTCATGTGTTCACCACTCATCCATACAAAACCAGCCCAATTCCCATCCCCCCCCCAATCCCCTTAGCAAGCTACATATCACCCGACTCATACTCCAAACAGTGCTGCTGACTTTAGGAGGCATTGGGAAGTGAAAGCAAAATCAATGAAAACCTAATGGTGTGGGCCTCTTACACAGACTAAAAGGGTAAGAATGACTTTTGGACTAAAGAATTGATTTTCCTAGCTGGAAGAGTTGTTTGGTCTTGCAAAACACCACATCTGAATTCAAGAAACACATACACAATTTTTCTAAATATCATTGAGTGAGATTAATTGTAGTGGTTACTTCCTGGGATTTATGTAAAAGCTGATGAACACTTCTACAAACAAGATTCCCTTTTTTCCTTGCCGTTGCCTCTGAATCAAACAAAGTATTTTTTGCAGACCGAGTTGTCTGTTTTATATGAGGCATTATATATCTGCATACATACAGAGTCTCATAATGGCATAAGGCCCATTTATATGGCCCAAACCTATCATGGCCCTGTAAATGTCAAGCACAGCGCACTGATATACTGTCCACCTCAGGGTGCATACTTTTACAGCTGGAGTGACAGTGTCATAATGATACAGTGCTAACATGGCCTGTGTTCTAAATACATGGCATTGTGTAATGCCATTCATATCCCTCATGCACATATGTGCTTTGAGCTTTAAGGGCTTGTGGTAGGTGTTCTCAGACGGTATACATGTGAATGAATAAGGATGATAGATTGCACTACATTGAAATATATATTTTAACATATCTATATAGTGTATGTTTTTCATATGTGTAGTATTCAAAATGGAAACATTGTGATATTTATGTGACTCGTACAGTTTTCAGTTAAAATATATATGTACTGAATCACAATACATATATATGTATTGCTTAATGATATGCAGCAGTACATTTAATCTATTTTAAAAGAAGTTGTAAAAATGTATTGTAGAACTACACTTTTTACACACATATTTTTTACACACATATTTTTATTTATCTGTCAAAATTGGGACTTCTATTGTTTGTTTACACAGCTAGTTGAAAACTAACTCTACTACTAACCTAAGCTATAACCCTAAAATAAAACTTCAATAAAATAAAAGTCATTTACAATATTTTATCCAAATGTTTTTTTACAAAGTAGGATTTTTGCCCAGGTTTTTTGGCTTTGCCCACTTTTTGGTACTCCCCCACCACACACACAATAACAATCATTTGAGATTTCCCTGCTTCTGCTTGCATGTCCACCTTCACTTCTAAGGTCCACCTTCATCTTCCTTATTTGTTATTTGGAATGTCATATCTGTCCATGCATTTCAGGACTAGCATGTGCAGCTAAGGGCAACTGAATGGCTCAAACAAATGCTGAGCGGGCTGAGACAGCATCTATGTATGCTGTGAGCTTTCTTGATCTCTGACCTCTGGACTGCACAGTCAACAAAGATATTCATTGCAAGACATTACTGTGAGAAGTCCATCTATGGCTTCTTCCATTATCATTTTTGGAATACCCGATGCCCATCATCATCCAAACAAATAGGTGCCTGGAAAGTCCATTAATATTTCGCAATTTGCAATAAAAAAATGCCTTCACAGCTATTGATTATCATCAAGTCTTGTCACTAGATCAATGTTGCGATATACTTTTAAAGATTTGAGAAACAAAAGCACAATTTAAACCCATGTCAATGGAGGGAATCAAGCACAATCCCATATTCTCCATTAGCTGATGTGGTGTTTTGAATAAGTCAGTCTTCTGGCAGTTATAAACTGGGCACGAGCAACACCCTGGAATGAGAATAACAGTACTATAACAGTATGGCCGCGAGTCAGTCCAGTATGGCTGTCAACACCTATGTGTCTGCTGACATGACAAGCCCTTTAAACTGTGACGAGCATAAATCAAGAGGCCATTCTGAAACAACAGGGTCATATTCTTCCCCTGTCGTGCGTGAACCTCCAGTCCCTGCATGGGGCACCATTCCAGGCCTGGCTGAAGCGAGGCACGCCTGAGGAGTGCCATACGGAACCAGGCTCCACACGTCTCCTCCATCAGTGTAAATTCTAAAACCTGCACAACACTGTTCAACAAGTCATCACAGCTTTAGTATACCTGTCACTGCTGTTCAGGGAGTGCACTATTGTTGCTATTCTTTGTGCCCACAAGTCTTAAACACCCACCCTCTCCTACGCCCACTGCTGCCATGGAGGCACTTGGTGGTAGACTGAGTGCAAGCTTTATTTGATGACATTATTATTGTTTCATTTCAGACCAGAATCTAAAATGGCAGGTTTAAAGAAAATTTTGTATAGGTTTTGGATAGGTTTCATAGTTTTTGTATAGGGTTGCAGATGCAAATGCTAAAAACAGTTTAAAAAGCCATAATCATTATATTTGCACAGAACATTTTCATTTTTTTCAATATTTATTTTTATTGTAATGTTTTAGGCAAAATAATATTTATGTGTTTGTTTTAAACTGTTCCACTAAATATTCTGAATATCTCGCCAATATTCTGTGTGGACTTATATTATCATGTTGGCTGAGGTTTTAACTGTCCTTTTATCTCCCCGTGAAATTGTGTCAGGCAGTTAAACTGAGAATGGAAATGGCTTTGTGTTTGTTTGTTTGTTTGTTTGTTTGTTTGTTTACTAGTTGGTCCTAAATGTTCTGTACTTCATCAAGCACTGCAATTTTTCCAGTGTATTTTGTATCATCCAACATCAACAAGTGTATATGATATATCACCTGAATTTTACAATGGATAAAAAGGTCAAGTTTGGAGACTAGTTTTTGAACGAATCAATTTTACAGATGTACATTACGCATTGTATGCTATGCAGACAACATTCGTTTTCACAAGTCAACAGAACTTCTTGTGTAAAACATTTTGAAAAATTAGTAAGTAGTGCAACTGTGCAACTAGATTCAAACTATGTATTACTATTATATACATACACACACATTATTTCCAAATATTAATTTCATGCAAATCATATTGCTTTGATACAGAGATTACACGGGCTACTCTGAAGACTTTTTATCAGTCACTTCTCCTGGAGGGTTGTTTTACTAAGACATTGTGAACTCTGCTGACTGTCTGTTCATTGGAGGAGCTAAAGCCTGAACATCCCGCTCTGTTCTTGTGCACTGAGCTGGCTGCGGTCAGTCTATCTCGGTACAATAGTGGGCCGGGCAGCTGTTGTGGTCTGACAAAAGGTTCAGTCCTGTTTACTTAGCACCGTTCTACAACGAATTAAAGAAGCATGTGTTACAAACCTACACATACACAAAGAAACGGCGTGGAGAATTTTTTGCAATGCAATGACAAATGCTAAAATGTTAAAAGTTGGGAAAATAGTTTATGCTATTTTAATTCCCGCAGGCTCTGTCCCCATTAAAAATTTCATTAAGACAAATGGTAAAACACTTTATCATTTATACATTCTCATTCTCATTATAAAATTATTTCTAAATCAAAACTATCATGACACTTTAAAGTATATAGGGATTTATATTTGAATGTACATTAACTGCTTAATATAATGTTTGGCAATTAAATATTTTATAAAGCGTTTCCCTAATGTTTTCAGTTTAAAGCGCATGCTGGTTGGATACAGTTGCGCTCGGTTTCTTTCTCCATTGAGAGTCTAGACTGCTTTGGCTGTTCTTTGGAGAATGTCTTGGAAACGGGGCTCAGGCGCCCGTCCAATTCTTGCCAAGTACTTTAAAGTCAACATCGTCTATCTTTGATTCACAGACGCATCCACGCTCCCAAGTGCTCAGCCTTTGATCTCTTTCATTTTTCTCCCTTCTATTTCTCCACCAGATCTGTTATGCGCTAAAATTCTTTGGTTTTCCATAGAAACATCTCCTTTCCCTGGGAATATTGATGTTTTCTTCCTCGCGGGGGTTATGATATGGTGAATCAGAATCTCAAAGCCACTGACAATGGCAGCATTCATGGTCGCTTTTTGTCTTTGTCTGGTTTTGTCTTGTTGTTCAAACCCCTCGTTTTTCAAATGAATACAAATATCGTTTATTCTGTTGATGTCCACGTTCTAGTCACTTCAGCTGCTTTTCAACGTTTCAACTCTTTGTTGGAGCAGCAGGTTCTGTACACTGGAAAGAATATAGAATTGAAGGAGGCCTCTTTCTTTCTCTCACTCATTCTCTTTCTTTATTTCATTCTTTCGAACTTTTTTCAAACTCTATAAAAAATCACACATTTTCCGTTGATGGCAAAATGTTTCATTTACATCGTGTTACAACAATGTGTTGTGGAATCATATTGTGACATTTGTAAGCATTGAACGCTTAATTTCCTTCAGTAACTCATGGCAAATTCATATGCTCTATGAATTAAAAAAAGACCTTTCCCGTCCTCTTTCTTTCCAGCATTGACATATCTGCTCCAGCACGCTTTTACTCCTTATTGTCATCCTGTCACCCCAACAGTGTTCATCTCCTGGACACCAATTTTAGAGTTCTTTGATCTACCGAGTGAAAAGAACAAAGTTAGCGAGAGAAGGAGCTTTTGTGTTCCAGATTTTAGATGTTTTTAATATTACTGGACAATGTGAGAAACCAGATAATTGATGGTTGATGCCATACAGTTAGATTCTTTTTTTGTTTGTTTGTTTCGAATTATGCACATCCAAGATTATTCAGATGATGTAGATGAATACATTAGTTAAATGAAGTCGCTTTGTAAAGAGAAATTGTAATGTCAGAATGGAATTTTGTTATCGCTAATTTGATACCAGGAGCCAGAGATTCATCTCGTCCCTATTGGCCAGCGTGTTTAATACGGACCATACATTAATTACGAGATGCGGCTTTTATGTGTCTACTGTCAACTTTTCTGTCTCTCTGTTTGAATTACACGAGCAATCAAGTTACTACTACTGTTCTCTTTCTTTCTTTCTTTCTTTCTCTCTCTCTCTCTCTTATGCTCCGCAGTGCTTTTCAATACAAGTTTGCCCGCATATACATTAAAAACGCCGTGTTAAATATGGTGTAACATTCTTACGAAATATTCAGCAATACTAGACATTTTCGTTTTTCGAGTTGTTCAAATGAAAAACCTCTTTTCTATAGTTAATCGATCACACTGACATTGACATTATCCACACGTGTTTTATTTGGTTCACCAGAAGAAAAACAACAAAAATAAGCTGGGCAGCAAATTTCTGTACAAATCTTCTGAATGACTCGACTGTAATTTCGTTTAAAGAGTTATGATTTTATTAATCACTTGTTTATAATTTATCGTCCTAAAATCTAATTTCATTTGGCGTAGCTAGATTACCGCCGTTTAAAGTGGGCACCTCTCCAGCCGTTTAAATAGACTAAAATAAAAAGAATCTAAAAGTGTTTAAATTTCTACTTTTTGCGAGCCTTTTGTTAATGATGTTACTCTGTCATTGTGTATAGAACAACAGATTGTTAGGTCATAGTTTTATGATTATTGTTATTACTAGATTCCTATTATTGTTATTACTGAAAGGTATTCAGCGATGGCATAAGAAGAACCATTTCGGCTGTATGGTTCCAAGGAGAACTTTTTTTTGTTTCACAAAAGGTTCTTTGTAGAGAAAAGGTTCTACAGACAATAAAAGATTAAGAAATAAATGTTTATTTTCTTTAGGGGATCAGAAATGGTTGTTCTATAGCACCGCTGTGAAGAACCTTCGCAGCACTTTTTTTTTAAGAATGCATATTGTCGGCAGTTTGTGCTTTCATTCTCTAGCGTCAAATAAATAAAATATAACTCCTGGATGAAGTGTTTGTTGTCGCTACCAGTTTTTTACGCGTGCATTATATTTCCCCGCTGCCTCCTCAGAAATTCCTCGAGGAGCACACACTGTCTTAATATTGATTGAAAACAGAGACCAGACACAAAAACGTTTACAAACATCTAGGAGCCATTCAGAGCCACGGAATTCATTCTCAGAGCGAACATCCATCTGATGAAAAGGAGGTGTCAGGCCTGCGCACGTCCTTTATAAAGCCCGATTGTCATTTAGACAAACACTGAAGGACAACATAAAGGCAAAGGTCAAGTCCTTTTCCAGTTCAAGTGTGTGCTGATTCACCTACAAGTCGACAGGGCAGCACTTTATCTCTCACAGTGTAAGTTAAACGTCTTGAGTAAAGTACAATAGCTGTAACACATTGGTTAGTGACTGTGTGTCTGTATTTTGCAATCTAACATTTGTGTATCTGTCTGTCTAGCTATCAGAGAAAGGCAGCAATTACAGGATTTAGGACGTAGTTTGCATCCCGTGGGAATAGCCCTTCAGCAGAGTTATCTTGGGAGATTAAGATTACATTTGCACGCAGTAAAATGAGTACGTCACTATTAACTATAGTTATGTAAATTATTAAACGGCATAAAACCTATCACACTTAGAATCAAATATGCAGTGAACTGGCAGCATCTGTTTTCGATGGTTGCAAGCTTCCCTCTTGCTCCGCAAGTTCAATTAGAACAGTAAGGAGACAGACGGATTAAAGAAACAAGTAACACTAATTGCACTGCAGGTATAACGAGGAGGTCCAATCTAGCTTCCCCTCTCTCCATTGAGTTTGTGTCGTCTTAATGAATGACAGGTACAGCTACTTCCTGCTTTCACACGTGCAAAAATAGGCCTCTCTCTCTGCTTGCAGCCATGGACCCTTACTGGGCTCGGGAAACAATTGATTTTTAAGCATATAGTTAATTATATTTAGAAAGGAATAGTCGTGGGTCCATCATAAGAATGCCTGCATTATTCTTTAATTTCATTAATGTACCATGCATGCAACTTTATACATTTTAATCAGTCAATGTTGTTTGTGCTTGTTTTTCTTTTTAGAGAAAATAAATGAGTTCTTACCTTGCCTTTGAGATCATTTATGTCAGAATTGCCTTTCTTTAATACAACCATCGTCTGAGTCTATCTACACATTTTAACTAGCTGTTAACACCGAATCTGTGCAAATAATGGGGGAAATCTCAGACTAGTCCTGGTCTGAGGAGTTCCCTCGGCCACACAAAAGAGTATTATGAAAAATAGCCCAAGTCCAAAGAATGTCACAGTGGTAGACTTATTATTTAAATCTTTTATTATATGGGGAGGAAAAATCTCATAGAAACGTTCCCTTTGATGAATTAACTCGTGAACAACGGGAAAAGCATCGCTAGGCTTAATTCTGCCTTTTTTATGATGATGTTGGACTTTGAAAAGAAAAGATCATCAGCTTTGTGGCTGGATCAAGACGTTATAGATGCGGCATGTGGTAGCGGAAATGTTTTTGAAATGTGACAATGAACACTGCACTTAATTAACATCTAGTAAAATCCACGGAATTAACATAAACAATTAAAATGTAGTCCAAAACCATTCATCCATTTGGGTATTTTGCGTTGTTTAGAGCTATGCTTTCTATATTTAAATGATTTTAATGATCCCCCATAATATAAATAATCACAATAGCAGTCATTATTTTATTTAGCTGTGTTTCCATTCAAAACGCTTGTTATTTTTAGGTATATTTAGGTATTCATTTGTCAGTTTACAAACACGACTTCGACGTCTTTGTCTTGGTGCTGTCAAATTAAAAATTGATGAAACAATTGGTTTGTTGTGTTACAATGCATCGGCAAGGAGATTAACCACATCAGGAATTTCTGTCCTTTTAATTTACCTTCCCAAGACAGAGACTTCAAAACGTGTCATTTCTGAAGTACAGCGAGTGCATATATCAAGATCAACTTGTCTTGTGCGGTTGCCTAATTGGAATAGTCGATGTTGGAAGCCCAGCCACGCGTCTGTGGCTCTGAGAAAGAGTGAGAAAGAATGCAGGAGCGAAAATGAAATGCAGTTGAATGACACTTTACTTGCAGGTGATTAATATTGATCCACACCCCTTCAAGCGTCTTGCTTTAACAACACGCAGGTGGCTGTTGACATTTCACTTTTAGCCTCACCTCCAAAAATCTACACACACAAATAACTTTATTTATTACTATATAAATAACAGTTCACAAATTATTAGTAATCAAAATTAAATAAAAGGAACACATTCAACGACAACGGCAATATGACTAATTATAATAACAATACAGTTAAATAATAAATACTATATTGAACAAAATTCTTACAAAGAACATTAATAAGATTTTATTTTGCAATGCCTGTGATGTAAGGGAGCTCAGTCTTGCACCTTACTTTTATCTTTCATTTGATAATTAAAATTTATACGTGCATATACCATACGTTATCATTTTTGGGTATTATTATTTTAATGTAAAAGTATATTACAAAACATCTTTTAAGATGACAGTACTCTTTGTTCTCTGGCTGTGGGTAATTTTTCGGGGTTGCGTCCTAGTACCTTCAGCAGGTCATATAATCACCGTAACAGCACTCAGATATAATGCTGTTAAATAGACCGTGATGATGCAAAAGACATTAAACTTAACAAAGGTGTGTCAAAATTCAGATATACTCCATATGTCCATTAAAGAGATATCACAGGGCCGTGGAACATTTCATTAATTTGTTATTTATGAATGTTTGACAAATATTACAGGGTATGTAAATATGAGAGGCGTAATGTCTTTTCTGCGGGAGATGAAGAAATGACCCAAAGTATGTGTTGCTGCTAGAGTGATCACACGAATTATGCCCCTGCTCAAACTGTGCGTTCACCGTGCACAGCACATTTCCGAGCCGTCGTGTGAAATAGTGCACATAAACCAATGACTTAAAACCTAACGTTGGCAATGCACATTTGCATGTCTGAGACATTTTACACGTTACTATGATGCATGATATTCGATGCCTCATCTCCCAGAACCTCTGTTTTCGAAAACTCGCATAATATTAATGTAGCAACCGTACATCATTTTTGTACGTTCTATTCTATTTAATTTACATTCTATTCTGTACTGTACGGTCTTTTACTGTAGTTTATACTTTCTCTTCAGTTAGTTACCTGCTAGTGCACTAGTTCACCTTAAATTTAAATTAATCTGGTCCCTGACGGGTGTCAGTGTTTCTATGGGAAGGCGCTTCCTCGCACAGCAGAGTCCTGAAACGTGCCTCGTTCAGGTGGCCATAGGTCAATCTCCACTGTTACTCTCAAAACGTCTGAAACTCGACAGCTGCGGAAAGTTGCACAATCCAAAACCAATTTACAACCTGTTGCTGCTACTATAGGACATGGAATGAATAACAAAAGTAATAATAATCATCATCATAGTCATCATCACCATCATCATCATAACAGCAAAAAGCTTTTAGCTGCAATAAAGTGTTGACGTGTTTTTATGTATTACGTTTCTTGAGGTTCATGCCAGGATAGTGCAGATGTTCGAACGGACGTCTGTGACAGCGTGTCTTTCAGCAGCTGTGCAACCCTCTAAGTCCGCCTCCTCGATGATCATATAGCATTACCAACCACCATCATGATCTAGCACCACCATTTACGGAGTGACTTCAAGTAAGTTAAAACGAAATCTAGGACGTGTCTCTTATCGCTGTCTTACATGACAAGATAAAAGATTTACATTTACATTTACATTTAGGCATTTGGCAGACGCTTTTATCCAAAGCGACTTACATTGCATTATACTACACATTGATCACTATACATTGAATATGTGCAATCCCTGGGATCGAACCCATGACCTTGGCGTTGTTAACGCCATGCTCTTACCGCTGAGCTACAGGAAAGCTAAAGATAAAACAGTTTCTCAATTTTACAGAAAACACGGCAAAGACTTTTGAAGACAAAACGTTTAGACTTCTGAGAAAACCAAATTTTCATAGATTTTTGAAATTGACGTTTTTGCCTTGTTTATATTGGAAACTTCTTTACACACATCACCTCATAAGCACAAATCACAAATATGAAATATGAACTGCGTGGTGATAGATTATATTTCAGAAACACTTAGTAGCTGAAGGGCACAGTCTACAATTCATTATCATTTAGCCCATGGTGATGATGTATGGCCCACTTAAATAAATCTGATACTCTCATAAAAACGATTTCATTATTTTTACTTTTCATTATCATCATTAGCCTATTGTCTCGTACACTTAATTCTGCAGCAGTTGGATTGATTGATGTCTTACGTATCAGTGTATTAGAAAACAACATGGCCTATTGCCAGTTTTGACTATTCGGGTCAGGCATCGCGAAATTAAGGAGGAACCATCCACAGGGAGGATTTGTAATATGGAAATTCAGTAAATTTAGTTACTTTTTGTTTGTGGTCTGTGTGTTTATAGACCCCTGTGAATTCTGTACATTAAATTAAACCATAATATGTGTGTCTTTAAAGGATATCCAACTGAGTTAACAATGTTTACGATATAGAGGTGCTTTCATTTGGAGCTGCAATACATTTTAACAAAATAAAAAAAAGGCATTTCTTTATTTAATTTCCATAGCTGCTATTTCTAGCCACAGCCCTGAAAATCAAAGAAGTAGTAAAGGTCCTCCAGACAAACAAGATATGGTCGTGTCCTTGTTTGGTTTTGTTTATCTTCTTCATTTCTGTTTTTAATTATTTTTAGTCACGTAAAACATGAAAGGATGACGATAAATATGAATAGGAACCTTAGTAAAAATAACCAGTGATCCCACAAATCATTTGACAATTCGTACACTCTGAGTGTTGTTCAGACTTTCGTGCACATCTGCGTTTGTTTTGCAGTTAAAGTTGACTGGGTCCTTAATGAAAAAAATGCACCTTTATTCTCATATCAGCAGTCAAGCAGTCTGCAAATTATCCCCTTTTCAATGGTTTTAATGTTCAAGAGTGGAACATTTTCTATTAAATGCTTTACCATTAAATAAAATAGCAATGACATGTGCTTTCACTGACTAATGCATGAAATCTCTTTTTAGTGGATACGCACAAGAGAAGCGCCTGACGCTCCCCACATAGCGATGGTTTGCAGGGCATCTATCCTTTTCCTCTTACAGAGTATGTTTTAATAGCAGATAGAAAGTCCTTGTTGCCGACTATACGAACAAATTAGAGAGAGAGATCAAAGGAAGCGTAATAAGCACGGGCCGCTCAACTCATTCATGCAGCTGCTTTGAGATTCAAGGCCAACAAGCGTATCTTACATTGAAAGAAGGTTCCCATTCAGAGTGCAGGTGCGAAGTAGTGCGGTACATTCTGCTACATTATCTGAAGGTTGTTAGAGATCACTGTTCACTCTGCTGACTATAGGGGTTGATTCCTACTGGAGAAAAACTCATTTAGCTATGAAAGTACAATAATCAGCTCCGGGGAATAGGAGATGGTGGTAATCTGACTATTTAGAACTATTTATTCAATCGACGTACCCAATTTATTAGCCACTTCTCGCCATTTTTTTTTTTTTAGTCTTTGTCAGTTATATTTCTCCACCTTTTATATTTCCCAACGTATTAATCCAGAAATACTTGGCTATTTATGTTTTAGTAAGTTTAAGTTTGTTTCACTTAAGATAAAGTTGAAACAATATGTAGATTTTATGTTGCTAAAATACCTTCAGGTGTTAAAAACGAATAACTCTCTAAACACATGAGGTTTATAGTAGTTTATAGTAAGTAGTTACGTCGTGCAATTGAACCTTGTGTAACTAATACGTAATTACAAATGTAAATATGTTTGTCACGCTAATAAATTATATTTACATACAATCTGTCTGTCATGGTCACTTTATTGTAAAGGACGTTCACTTACACAATTAAGCCATTTCTGATTAATACCAAATGGGTACTTAATTTTAACCAATGGCCAGCTCTAAAACGATATATATGTATATTAAGTGGATCGTAAACTGGTTTTAGCAAGTCCAGCCGTACAACTGTCCAGCCGTGTTTTATTTGTTTAAATAACTCAAAACACCCGACCCAAAATGGTCACGTCTTTGTAATGTATACCATTTTAAAAAATGCATGTTGTTCAATTTTACAGGCTTGGGTTCAATTCGATATGAATTGTTGCTATTAAAAAGATAAACTAAAAAAGCTGAACATTGGAGTTATAGGCGAACGATTTCCATGCATTTATTTGTTTTTTTTATAAGCTATGGTTATATGATAGCCTAAGCAACGCATGCAGCTTACATTAGTTCAATGTAACATAAAAGTGATTGGTTTATTATTTGAACAGATCGACCGGCTTTAGTTAGCTGGTGTAGGTAAGGGCAAATAAGGTTCAAAAGTTATGTTTTAGCATTCTTTGTGTTTGTGACAAATTTATATATTTATTTATGTGCCATTGCACCTGTCCTGTCATTTTGCATGCGAATTCCAGTCAGCCCTTGTCATGTAATTATGACATTAAATAGAGCGTTGAATGGTGTGGAGAGAACCGCTAATCCCCTATTAAAAGAGCTTTGTTAAATAATGCAGGACAGTTTCCGGAAGTGTGATTATCGCCTTAATTATTTCACAAAGAAATTATATTTCACACTCAAATGAGCTCCGGCCTACTTTAACAAAGAAGATTTTTTTCTACTTCCTCCGCAGAGACTAATTGAAGCTATTGCTTGATGTAATGAAAATATCAATTCAAAGTTAGGACAAGGCCACCTTGTGACAAAAGAATATTAAACTTTTATTAAATGTATTTACATTTTTTAATGTGCATGGGTCTTGTGTTTCGATTTAAGCTCTTTATAAACACGTTTGAATTTGAATGGCGACACATTTTTACATTATTATTATTATTATGTTTCTAAAAATCTTAAAAACTACCTTTAGAAACTGGACGGTATTTGGAATGGATGCTGCATGTTAAGTTCATGTGCTGCAAAACTATTTACAATAGCTACAGGTATTCGAAGTCGTACTAGGTAGTCGTACTACCTGGCGAATGCCTCTACTCTAGTAAATAATCGAGTCTGATATTTTGTTTTTTGCAAACTAGAAACACTTTTAAAGAAACATTTATGTCTGTGTTGTCTTCGCAACTTTGAAACACAGAAGAGCGTGCGCGGTCTAACAATCACTAGGGGGCTGAGAGAGGCAGCTTGCCCATAGATTATATGACTTGAAAGTAGTTGATTGCAGCAAAATTCAAAATGAATGGAGTGAAAAACTTGAAACAAATTTGAAATGATTGCGCGACGAAGCTGGTACACAGTGAGGCCATTCCATGTCATCAGTGTTGTTGAGACAACACGCAGGAATCCCCCTGATAATAAAAATGCTTCAAAGGATCCTCGTTTCAGTTGAGACCAAGCTTTTTCCTCACCAGTTCTGGCACTATAAGCACAACTGTTTGGCTTTTACCCGCTGTATTTATTTTACACTGTTCACTAGAGTAGCTGGCTGGACTGCGAACACAATGCAGCGAAACGAAACAAAAACGAAAGTTAAAGTGTTCCATATTCCGTATAGGTTGATCAACATCCTTAAGCAAATCAGATAGTTTGTTTCAGGTTAAAGTTTAAAAGAAAGCATACGAGATTTTACAAGCGCTGCCCCTGCAGGTAAACTCAGTCATACACTCATCTGGAAGCTCAATTTCTATTAGATATTGATAGATATTGACTGATGCATCGATTTAATTACAATAAATGTTGTTTGGTCTTTACAGTTAAAGTTCTTCGGCCATGCCAGGTCTATCATAGTTGTTACAATTTACTTTAATAAATAATAGTGAGAATATAAACTAACTACGTGTACTAAATAATTACGATTAATATGTTCCACTGAAATTTTGTAGTGAGTTAAACGTCCAAAATAATGATTGAATGAAATATATATATTAATAAATTAAAGTGTTAACAGACATCGTTTCTTTCCAACAGGACGGGATCTACAGCGCCGGCGCCCATATTATTTGAATTTGACTCGGCTTTGCTATAGAATTCCTAACTCACCATGAAGATTCACCGTCGTGAAAAAAAATGTCTCTTTGTATAAAAGTGTCTTTGAAGTCTGTGTGAAAATATGCAACTCTTTCATCAGTCGCTGCCCATGTAATTGGAGTGTAAAGCCAGGGTATATTTGTGTGTATAAGAATATATAAATAGTTATATTAATAGTTAAGATATATAAATAGTTATCGCAATGGAATTTACTAAAATATATATCTTATTACTTTTTAATCTCTTGTGATGTTTGAGTCATTTTAATAAATTATGTTTATAAGTTTTGTAATAGAGCGTAACTCGTCCATACTTATATAAGGGATACCAATATGTTACTATACTGTAATATAAAAAGTATTGTACCTTTGCGTCATACACAGTTTATTCAAAATACTGACATTTTACAAGGCATTTCGGTACACATTTTTAAGGTCTCTGCTGATAATTAAGATTTTTCATAAAATGGACTGCTGACAGGTTTTACAAAATCACAAAATAAGCACGTTGCTTAATGACTAATCATAATGAAATGTCATATCAAATACAATAACATTGTTTCCATCAAATTGGCTTGTCTGGAGAAAGCACAAAAGAGGAAAAGTCTACTTTATGAAATTCAAATAATCCCAATTATTAATTTTATATAAAGTATAGTAGCAAACATTTAAAAAATACAGAAAGACCAAACCTTACAAAATTACTGTTCACACATAGACATTAAAACGTCATAATTTACATATGTACAATTTAATAATTAAGCACTTTGGTTCAATAATACAAAAGGAAATTATGTACCAATAAAAATAAATTATAAAGATATTGAAATCAAAGCGTAATTTACAAAATAATACAGCGACATGCGTACGGTCAGAACTCTTTTTACACTCAAGACGTGTGTGTGTTTTTAATCGATTGGTGGTTAGGCAGTGACATCAGCTGTCAGGGGCCAGTGCATCCTTCAGTAAGGCAGGAATACGAAACAAGCCTACTGTTTCAACTGACTCCGCGTCAGCCTGTGGCTCTTCAGTCCAAAAATAAGAAATTGTCCAAAAGGATTATTTTTCGTTAGAAGGCGTCTCTTCGTTCAGTGTTGCCGTAGGTCGGCCCCTCCGTATGGCCCGGTGTGGATGAACCGCTGGGTGGGGTCTGAGGGCCGCTGGCACCGGAGCTGTGACACACGTACCATTCGCTTAAATTAGCCGGTTGGGACGATGACGAGAGAGGCTCAGAGAGAGCTGAGGGAGCTGGCTCCCGTCCCAAGTCCGATGAAGGAGAAACAAGAGATGGAGTCGATGATTCGTAACCCGAACTCGGAGGTGGAGACTTGCAGTGCACCTTCATGTGTTTTCTCAAAGAGCTGGGATGCGTGTACGATTTGTCACAACCTCTGACTTTGCAGTTGTACGGCTTATCGCTGGTGTGTACGTGGGAATGCTTTTTTCGATCACTGCTGTTGGCAAAGCGTCTGTCACAACCGTCAAACTCACATTTGAAAGGCTTTTCACCTAAAACAAGCAAACAAAGGTGAACCGTTATTATGGGTTAAAACTTCACGTGTACTTATTACAATAAAATCACTGTAATGAAGCACATTATTCTAATGAGCACATAACCAAATAAACACACTCAGGCCCAGCGGCGCAAAGGTCAGTTTGTATTGGGTAAATCAGGTCATACGAGTGTCATGATATCGTAATTATATTTTTACTACCCTGTCCCTCTGATGACAAACCCATTGTGACTGAGACGCACAAACAACAATAATTTCTTTTAACAATTATTGGACCCTATCTATTGCGTATTGTTTTGTCATTGTTGTTGTTTTTAAAGCATGCTCTCCCATAGTGTTTTTTTTTACCTCTATAATGTACAGTATGCATATCATAAAATACGTCTGATCCACCATCTAAACTGCTATTAGGCCTGTTCCACAGTAAACATAATAGCTGCTGGAGAAGGCAGCCAGGAAACAGAAATGTTTGAATTAATTACATTCAATCACATCACGCTTATTTCCGAAGGACATAAGCACCAGGAGTTTATAAGACTGCGTAATTGCTGCTGTCTAATTACAGTTGCTTGCTGAATATCAATTTGACCTTCAGCTGTTGGGCCGAGAAAGCCAATCAGGAATATTAGTGTAGTACAAGAAAGCAGCAAAAGAGACCCACGGGAAACCATATCCATAACCAAAGATTCAAACACTGCCCAAGCAAGAAAATAATCTCTCTGCCCCCGGGAATAGTTCACATAATGTAATATACATGTATCACCAGGTTAGACATCAAATTGATTGTTAGCTTAAATGCAGCTTCCATGAAAATTAAATATATATATATATATACCAAAGCATTGTGCTTTGTTACCAAAGATTAAAAAAACACACACTGCACGTTCATTTGGGCTACTAAAAACTCTTCTGTTTCTCTAATCCAAATACACCGCAGTCCTCAAAGCATTCAAATAATAATAACATACAAACCCAAAGCGTTATCACCGTGTACTTAAAATAAAGTGTATCATGTGGTGTATTCAGTCTTCTTCAGAACTAGTCTTTTATAACTAAAAGCTAAAACCGACCTGTTGCATGCGGCTAGCATGCAAGTGGGCAGTTCTGTGAATAGTGTTTGCATATCTCTTTATGTTGCGGCAGTTAATAAATGAACGGAAATATATTTGTCCTTTGATGCATTTAATGATCGTTTTAACAGTTTAGGACCTAACACCTTTATTTTGAAAATAAATACCACCACTGACCTACAGAGCAACTGGAGAACAAAAGCTGCAGTCTAAGCAAAACAAAACACTGGTCGCGCTATCATATGCTATCATGTTTCTGTAGCTCGCCTGAAAAGCATTGTACTTGAATGAAAGTTTGGAAAAACAAGCTAAATGAAAAATACGTGTTTGTTTGGTCTACACAGTTTAGCGAAAAAGTAGCAATAATTTATCCTGCATCAACATGAGGGGTTGTCAAGTGACTTTAAACACGTGTACTGACCCCTTCAAAAATAATAAACAGACTATGACAACAAAGGATGTATTGTAAAAAATTAGTTTGGACATTCTAAACAACCCTTCTGCTCACTCTCTTATTTAATTATTTTTTCAGCCGACTAAACTAAAAGTAATAGGCCCGAGACAAACGAATGTGTTGGGCAATTATAAAGCTGTAAGCAATTTGTAAAAGTAATGAACACATCATTTTTAAAGCACACATTACAACAGCAAACAAACTAAAATACAGTAACACCACAATGCTTAATGCTGTTTTGCTCTTATGGCTATTATTCTGTCTTTTTCAATACTAAGTTGTATTCAATTTCTTTAAGTAGCAGTTCAATAATGATGATTGTCCCATATTTTACGAGGACTTTGTACAGCATAAACAAACGAAAGCATAATCCGATTATTCAACCAACACATCTTAAATGTCATCCAAAAGCCATTTTCTTTTACTTAACAGAAACTGCATCTTCATTTAGCAAGCCAAACTGATAAGTAGCATAATAATTAAACTAGTTGCACGCCACAACTTGATTGCACTATGTAGTCAATGAATAGTTGCGAACGACTACTATTTAACTAAACTGTCCTGTGGGATTGGAATGAAGTAACTGACCTGTGTGCGTCCTCTTGTGGATTTTCAAGTTTTCCGATCGGGCAAATACTTTTCCACAGCCAGGAAAGGGACAGGGAAAGGGTTTCTCACCGGTGTGCACTCTGATATGATTCACAAGTTTGTACTTTGCTTTGAAAGGTTTCCCCTCCCGTGGACATTCTTCCCAAAAACAGATATGGTTCCCTTGTTCTGGTCCTCCAACATGCTCCACGGTCACATGTGTCACCAGTTCGTGCATGGTGCTGTAAGTTTTGGAGCAAAGTTTCTTGGCAGAGTGCTCTGGTTCCAACCACTTGCAAATGAGCTCTTGCTTAATCGGTTGTCTCATGTATCGGAAAAAAGCACCAGCTCCGTGGTGGTGCGCGCTGAGATTCATGTTCAGATTGAGACCGCCGTATCCGTGCAGAGGAGAACCAGCGAACGGGTCTGCCCTGGAGCTCGCTACTTGACTCAAATGATCAGACCTAACGTACATTTCGGCAGGTATTCCTAACCTTATTTGTCCGTTCAATGCTTGGCCACCTGATGCTCCGTTAGATGGCTGCTCGTGATGAAGTCCAGGAAAGAGAGTATGGTTCCCAGGGTCTGAGTGATGACCATAGTGTCCCGGATAGCTACCTGTTGTTGAGACAAACATTCCGTGGTGAGACGCTGAACTAGAAGTTTGATCGGTCAGCACAGGCATGGCTTGAGCTGTCAAATCTCGTCGAATGAAGAAATCCCTACCTGCGGACAATGCCTGGGCCGGGTGAGACATAGAGTACGGGACCGTTGCCGCCTGTACCGGGCCAAAACCTCCCGTTTGACTGGAGACCACTTCAGTGTGGCCTGCAATATGATGATTGTGGTGGTGATGGTGGTGGGGATAATGATGGGTTGGGCTGATTTTGAGGGCCGCGGAGTGCCCCATGTGTTCTGGCCCGAATGGACTCGGCCCCAGGCGGGGTTCCGCAGTCATCTCCCCAGGGTGCGAGTGAGCCATTGAGTGTGGATGGCTGCTAAACCCCGGGAAGCCTGTCACGCTCTGAGGGGTATGGTGGTGATGATGGTGATGGTGGTGAGCCCCTGCCAAGTCAACTAATCTCAGCGTCGTGTTCCGTTTGGAAAACGCGGGGTCCATCACAGGGCTTCCCAAAGCATCCACGCTCATTGCTCCTAATTTTAGAATAACTTGACAGCAGGCAAAATAATAATAATGATGATGACAAATATATTTTAATCGCTTTGAAAAATACAGAAGAAAAAAATCAACTTCCCCTAAAGTTTAGTTGCTATCTCAGTGCCTACGTGGAATCCCATTCGGTTGAGAGGCAGCAGCAGGACGCTTTGATATACTGAATAGAGATTCATGGTAGGCGCTGCAGCCCGTGGAGCCAAACAATCACCGCGC
>JAZGTI010005621.1:0-25072 GCA_036877585.1 Botia kubotai
GAACTGGTGATTGGTTGCAGGTGTGTCTGATTAATATTCAGGTGACTGTGATCGCTGTGTGAGTGAGGTGGAGGAACCTGGCCAATCCGTGACAGCCAGACTCTAAACTTGCAGAATTTTGGACCATATTTGGTCTTGTCAACATCTTTATATTTAATTTCATGGTAAATTATTTTTTTCCCTAAACAGTTTCAGAACATTGCGCAAAGCCTTCTGAATTAATTCAAAACTTTAAACCAATTTTAAACCACTGTTTCACATTTCACTAAATTACAAATTATTAAAATCAGTTCTGTGTGATTTTTTTTATTTTTACAAGCACCAAAAATCTAAATGTATCATTTATAATGAATCATTATTTTAATACTACCATATTTTAGAAAATAATATGATTAATTTAATTATTTTAAGAACTCAAAGTCTATACAATTAATTTAAATCATTGCAATAACTGTCACATTTCTACCATTTGTCTACCATTTGATTTGTTAGTTTCTGGATAGTGTCTGTTGTACTGATGGTTAATTTTTTAATTATGTAAAAACTAAAAAAACAAAACTGTGCATACATGAAAAAGTGAGTATAACTAAAGCAGTTACACAGTTCAGTGTCTGGGAACAGCCCAAATCTGCTGGCCAGCTATATGTTTACCTCCAATGCTGGCCTGTGTAGGATGGAGAAAAAAATATGTCCAAAAACTCAAAAACAGAATAATTTAAAAAATTGTGGTGTCTTTAAAAAAATTTGGCTTTATAATTAATGTTTTAATATTTTTTAAATATTTTTTCAGACTGTTCATATAATGTTGAAAGAATATATGTTCTTCTGCATTTCATTTGAACTTCATTATATATTGAAGTTATTTACAGTCCCATGTCAATTTAAAACATTAAAATAATTTAACATAGGCATGTTACGTTTATAACAATAAGCATGTTAAATTTTTTCTAAAACTTATCTGCAAAAATAATGACATGTATAAAGCACTATGTATTGATAAAATAACAGGAGACCGCAACGATTTTTTTTGGTGGAATGCAAAATGTTAATCGTTTGGCACAAAAATGGCACATTTAAAAAGTTCCTGTTGCTAACTTGAGAAATTAGAATAAACCCCAAACCAAATAATGTAATTGAACAATAAATAATATTCAAAACAAGACATTTCTCTATGTGAAATGTATCTTTGATGTCTTGATTTCAGGGGAAGTCCAGAATAACTGCCTGCCTGACTTGAGAGAGAAACAAACTGAGCTCTGCTCTAAAAATATTATGTGCGAGATGTTAAGAACTCCAATATAAGTGTGGGTGGCTCATTACCAGCAAGCTGATTCTGCAGAGGAATGATGGTAGTGTTGATATATTAAGAGAGAATTTTCAAGAGGCTCTAACAACATCTCATTTTAATGCGAGTATAAATTAATCAAAAAATAATCATGCTCACTTATATGATGCAAACAGGCATGTACATATCTTAAAATACAAAACCATACTGTATGCCAGTTTGCTCAGCTAGAAGGTTAATGCAAAAGATTTAGAAAGCAGAGTGAATAGTTATTTTAGACTTATTCGACCATATAAACATATTAGACAATATAAGAATTATTTAGCTATTTTTAGCTTAAACAATTGCGCTTGTCTAGTTAGTTGAATAAAACAATGGAGAAATAAAATTATTACATTTACTTGAAAAGCAGCAGAAAGTAAAATGAAAATAACACCTGCTTAATATTACATTTGGCAAGTTTGAGATTTTCATCCACAGTGATTGTTTTGTTTAGTTGCATTTGTTTTGTTGTTTTTTTATACAATAATACTTTACGCTGAGCATTAGTGCCCAGCATCTCCTTTTTTTAAGTATAGTTAATAACCTAGAGCGAGATTTCTGATTATTCATAAAAAAAACGAAAAGTAGCTTGTGCTTACAAATGTTACATTTTATTAATGATGATTTGTAATTGTGGATTATATTCATAGAAAACAAACAAATGCTAATGTTCTAAACATATTACTAAAGACATGCATGGATGTCACCGCAACAAAAACTGCTCAATATCACAAACATAAACTTATTAATCTACAGATGTTTTACAAAACTCACTGATTTTTTTCTTCATTTGAAATATACTGTTGTATAGATAATGTATAGAGTGTGCTGATTGCCTTCATTGGACATACAAGACCAACTTATTAATTACATAATAAACAAAAATAGATGACAACCTGCCACCTACAGTCCCTGTAATGCATTCTTTTGGGAAACCCACAATAGTAGTTTTACATAGATTTTCTTAGAAACTTTACTCCCAGAATTTATTAGGATCACAATTTAGGCTACATGGTAGGCTTGAGTATGTATATCTTTAAGAATCAGAATACTCACCCCAGCAATTGCACAATAAATAATTAAATCAATAAATAGTTTTTGCATCCATATCTTTCTTTTGTTCCCTTTCAAAGGACTTGACACTGCGTCTATTTGACTCTATGGGGAACGTCTTTGGTCTAATTACACCAATCTAATTGGCCCCCGGCAGTGCTTGATGCACATCAGGTGCATTTGTAGCACTTGTAGAGTGTCATTAGCTTTTTTGTCTTCAGGAACTTTTTTGTCTGTTCTCAAAGTGTTAATGGGTCAATTTGCAAGAAACTTCAGGAAATGTGTGCCTTTATGTCAGAGGTTTTTGACACCTGAGGACACGCATAAACTGTCACTTCACCAAGTTTCTCAAATGTAGACTTAGTGGAGGAGTTTAAGAAGGGCATGGTCCTTTCTCGCTCCACTGCTCCGTCAGTATGAATGCTTATCAGCATCTTCTGACCTATTGGACAGCCTCCTGCTGCCAGCAAGTCAGGAGATGCAGGATGTGGCTGAGAAAGCTAACAGTATTGGTGATCCTCCTTTATTGCCTGCCCTGCATATGATTAGATCCTCCTTGGCGCAAGAAGCCCAATGTTCGATTTCTGGCTGCTCATGGCCAACAACCTGCTGTGAGTTTGCCCTTTCTGATCTGCACACCAAGGTGGAGAGTTGTTTGACTATCATGTTGGACATCACCCCTTTACCGTGCACTTTACTTAACTGGGCTCTGTGTTTAGGCGACGGTAAAGGTGTGTGCTGAGCAGCACCTTCAGTATTGAAGGTCCTTGCCTCTTTCTAGAGCTCAGACAAAGGATGATGCTTAAATGGCTGAAACCATGTACCCAATGGCTCCCCTCTAATGTCAGTCCTCGGTGGTTGAGTGTGTCTGGCACTCTCACTACAGAGGGTCCCCTGCTCCCTTAGCTGGCAAGGCTATCGTATGCATTAAGTTGACTCTCCCTAAGGCAACATCTGGCTTATGGGCCATTATTGCCAAGCCATTACACAGCTGGCTCTGTGGCTTGTGTTGTTGGTGTGTTGACCCTAGCCTGGGAGATAGGTGTTCGATTAGAATGTTGAACACCTCCTGTGTCTAGTGTTAGCTTTTTCAACTGGCCCTTGTATTTGGGTGCTGGCCTGAGAGTTTTGTTCATCAGCAGTAGTGCACAAGTAGGGTGTTATTGTGTACTGCCTATGGTTATTGTGCTTCAACATGAACCATGTGGCAGCCACTCCCCTCAGCATGGCACAGCTGGGATTGCATTCCCCATAGCGTCAAATCAGATGCATTGTAAAGCTCCCTCCAAAGGGAACATCTTCAGTTACGTATACAATAACCTCGATTCCCTAAAAAAGGAAATGAGACACTGTCTCATTGCCATGCCTCAGGGGTACCTGTCTATGTTTTCTTCAGAAGTTTATAATATGCTCTACAGGTGTCCTAATATACTTACAGGTGCACCTGTTCATCAAGCACTGCTGTAGTCCAATTAGATTGCTGTAATTACACTGATTCAGACACTCGTCACACCAAAGGCGTTCCTCATAATGTCAAACAGAGGCTTTGTCTCATTCCCTTCCTCAGAGAACCGAGGTTATATACATAACTGGAAATGTTTTCCCTTTAAAAAGTGTAAACATGCTAAAAAAGGATACATTTACTCGAAAAACTGGTTTGTGTATTATATAAGATGTAGAACAAAATATTAAAAAACAAAATACATTTAGGTTTAGGATTCAATTATAGATCAATAATAATAATTATTATAATAATAATTTGCCAGCAATTTATAAAACAACAGATTTAAAATTTTTATATATTCCCTGATAAAGTTCTTGTATTACGGATGTATAGACATTTTTACTACAAACACAGGCAAACACAGATAATTTTAATTGTTTTATAGCTTGTGTTGCTGTAATTCAGTGATTATTAGTAACTATTCTGTGGGTATATACCAACCCTGTTTAAGTATTGAAAAGGAGTAATACCATAACGGATGTCCAGGATGCAAAATTTGAAAACAGTCCTATTTTTTCATGTAACAACATCGTTGTGCATCTACAAATGACAGCTATCTATAAGTGACTTTAAATGATGGAAAATGTAGATAAAGCATCTATCTTTCATTTATTGTTTTATCAATTGATGACAATAGAAGACTTTAAAGATTTTCAAATTTTTGGCCTGAAAGATGCATGCAGTTTGAAGTGTAGCACTACATTAAATAGTATTCAACTATTTACAACATTTGTACAGATGACCATATGTGTTACCAGCTGTGACCACACATGAAAATTCCAGGGTTAACAAACGGTATAGAAATGTCAAACATTTACAATTTTACATTTGATCTTTAGATTGCAAAAATAATACTAGGACGTGTTTTTAATATTTGATGGGCAGAGTTTCTCATATATTGTAGACCTAACAGCCAATGTGTTGAGTTCGGGATGAGATGAATGTGGGATGAATTTTCCCAAATTCCCAATTCTTTTCTGCAGTTCTTGCTGTTTAGGGGCTAACAGACCACATAGGCATGCAGTACCTCCGATTTTCTGCTCTTGCCCCTCCCTTTCCTGAATATCCCAGGTGTGATTTCACAAAATGTAGTTTACTATTCTTTGTCCCATCATTATTTTGTTCTTTTTTGCTACAACTTTTGCACTGTTCACAAGATATACTCTCTGTAAAAAAAAATGTAAACATAGACAAATCAACAATTCATGTATTACATAAACTCACTTAAAAACCTGAAACATAAAAACAACAAAAACCTAAACAAAACAAATGACAAACAAAAATAAAACGCAAAACAAAAATACAATCCAACTTAAATGGTTTCACATAGGTTCACGTTTCCAGAAAACCACAAATGGTTTTATTGGAATCTGTAAAATAAAATAAGGCCAGTCTAACAAATTTAAGGGACGTTTTAAAGATAGAGATAGGAAACCCAGTAAACTAGGTTGAATAGACCAAATGCAGTTGGAAAGAATATGCGGGCATAAGAGTCTATCTTAGCTATACGGATGTGTAAGCGGCCGTGTCGCCACGCTCCTGAGCGACAGTCCTCAAAACAGCAGAAGAAGCTGGTGCAGTCCTTCCCATCCAGACACTCGTATCCATATTCCTCATCTCGCTCCTGCATGTGGGTGGCGTTGTTCATCTGGATGGCGGTGGCAGAGCGTGGGCGGATGTCAACAGTTGGGGCCTGCTTTTAAGAGAAGAGAACAAGCACATAAGACACATAAGTTAGGGTCTGCATTCACAATAGGTGAAAAACTCTCCCAATAGGTAATTTGCACCTAATTTTAAAGGTGGAATGTATATACCCGCAATAGCTATAACAGCAAATTATACCATGGGGTGAATTATAAAGTTATTATAATCCATTTTTTTGTCTTTCTCATTTACTCTCTCTTTTATGTTTGCTTGTTTGTAGCTTATGCTAGTGCTGGGCAAGTCATTCCACTTTACACACAAATTTCTCATTGAACTTTCCATAATTCACACTAATATTTTATGTTAAGTTATTTTTATTTTGTTACAAATTACACATGCTAATTATTTAACATGCATAGTACTAACTTGGTATTATTTTTTTTCAGATTGTAAAAAAATGAATTAAACCTTACAATTATTATATTTCAGTAATAACAAGCAGCAAGGTACTTGCTTTATTGTCTAGTCAATAATTTAATGTGCTTAAAAATCTCATGTATACCAATTAAGTTTTTATATAGCATCACATTTTAATTGAGGAGTGATATGGCAGACTGCTATGTTTACGATACCAAAATATTGATGATTCATCTTGCACTTAGAGGCCTATTCACAGTGTTGTCTAATAAAATGTCCTTTAGAATAATAACTTGCTCTCTCCAAGTTACAAACCATGGTGGTGGTACTGTAAACTAACGTAATGTAAACTAAAAGCTATAGGCTACTTAAAAAAATGAAACAAGGGAACAGAAACAATGCTTTCCCAACCTGCTGTTTCAATAAGACATATTTAAACAAAGAAACCTTTGCTCATAAAGTACAACAATACTAATACAAAATACACTATTCAAACAGATATTATCTGACATTTTTTAAAGCTTTAACTGAATGATTCCTGTTAGTACACAAACAACAGTTGCTATTACAGTATTTTTCTGCTCAGACTCCATGCCATGATTTTCCTACAATATTCTGGCCAATGGTATGCCATGAATACTTAAATTTACAACATAAAACACATCTATTACAAGACCTGCCTGTCATTGTTTCTCAAAAAAAACAAGACAAAAAGAATAATTGGGACATAACCACATTACTGCAGTCACATTAATTTTGCCCAGCACTAGTACATGGACAGTGCCTCATATCCCTTTAAAAATGAAGCATAACCAGCTGTGCACACTGGCTGCTCGGGATGCACACTATGTAGCATTTAGGACAGGGGCACCTGGGGCTGTGCAGAAATAGGTCATCTGACTCGCTTCTCAAAGGTTTGCACAGAAGCACAAGAGCACAGATTGCCTGCCGCGTGGAAAGAACAGATACAGTGGAATTTGCAGCTTTAACCAGATGAAATATGACAACCCTCAAAGAGGAAGTGCCTCTCTTGATTCTGATTATTTATTTATTCATTCATTTAGCTTTACCTTTACAAATACATCAAGGCAGACAAAATACAAGAATTATATAAACCTTGCTTACAGTACAATTGCAATGTATTATATAAATAAAATCTATTATCATTATTTTTGTTCAATGTTTAATGATCAATTTTTAATTATTCCCTTTTCTTTCTTACAAATTCGACCAAATTTTGGTACTGTGTTATACATATTGTCCAATGCAAGGTCTGTGTGTGGCCAAAACACCTGAGAACCACTTGCTAGCATATTAAAGTAAACATTCGTCCTCCAAAGTATTTAAAACTATTTTTTTTATCCTCAACTGAAGCTAAATATAGACCTGTGGCGCCATACACAATGACTTTTAAAAATACTACTATTGCTAAATCTGCCAAATCCATCAGTCTCATGCTCTTTAAATGGATCTAAGGTAGAATGTAGATGTGGTTGTCTATTTCAGCCTGTTAAGGCTCTGCTGACTATTTCTGTCAGGTTTTAAGCCCCATAAACAAACACATAGGGAGGGTATAATGTACTTAATTACAAAGATGATGCAAATACTTCATCCAGCACTGTCAATTTATTGCATTTGACTAAAAGAGTGCAAATGTGCCTCATTGCCCTTAACAGTACAGGAAGTTCGGTAGTGACCAGATACAACAGCAGTGTACTTGTGCAGAATGCAGCATAAACATGCATGATTAGTGAACTTTACATGAGCAATATACCTTGGAGGAAAAGAGCCGCAGGAGCTTTTGTCCACACAGGAAACAAAAAATATGATAAATTAAAGAAGGAAACAAACAAGTACAAACAAACAGACACAATATCAACAACTGAAAATAGACATATACAACTGACAAGGCTCTGTAAGTGGAAAGAGAACAAATTACTGCAACCTGAAACATGTACATACACACAGACGAGGAGAATGCAAGAATATGCAAGAGTATATTAACATAATTAGTGCATCTCCTGACATACAGGATTGAAATGATGGCTCATACCTTAGGGAAACACATACCTGCAAAGTGCAATGGTTCATTTTTCAATAATATAAAATATACTATTATATCAACATTTTCTTTCATTTTTAAATACATTTTTAAATAAAACAATTGTTCCCTTTCTGTCACTCACTCGACATTGTGTCAATGCAGTGATACCAGGGGTTACTTGGGAGAACAATCGCTCTGCTTTTTACATAAAACGGCAATAAAAAATTGGCCTTAGAAATAAGCACCAATAGAAACTGGCAAGTGGGATTTGCATGCCAATCTCTGCCTCGGATATCTGATTATAAAAGGAAGATGACGTGCACCACCCACTCAGATTTGCTCATGGATCCTGTGGCTGCAGGATCCATGCCATGGCTAACCTGCAGGTCCATCAAGTCAAGGCACTAAAAGAACTGGACGAGTGGGGTCTAAACACAGTGCAACCGCAGGAACTGCGCATGGTGATGGACCTCGCCCTGAGGAGCGATGCCTATGGCTAAACCTAGCTGAGATGCAAGACGCCAAGAAAGTACACTTTCTCAATGCTACCATCTCCCAAGGTGGCCTGCTTGGTGGCACTGTTGAAGACTTTGTCCGTGAGTGTTTGACAAGAAAGAAGCAGACGTAGGCGATATCCTGCCTTGAAACATATATTGCCTTAGCATGGTCATACCCCAGGGCATACCCCAGAGGAAGCCCCCTTCACCTGCTCCTCACCAAATCCTACTCCGGGCCCCTGCGACTCCTCAGCTGGCTATTCAACACCTAACCCGGCATCTCTGTCTCGTCAGAACGATTTGGCTCGGTTATGCGATTCAGTTCGCCAGGTTCTGCGGTTCCTCCCCTTCAGTCTGTCTGGGGCATATGGCATCCTCAACAGCAGTAGTGCCTGTTGGGTTGATGAATACGACATCGTTACAGCATTGGTTACAGAATCCAGTCCCGAGGTGGGCATGGCACCGCAGCACATATCGGGTGGTTATCATTCCAATATGTTGTTCCTCCTTTAGCCCGTGGACAGAACGCAGCAGTTATCGAGATTTTCAGAGTGCTGTACAGACTGCATTGTCAGGCCGCTGTATGCAACAGGCATGTAGTGTTGTGTTCCTGGACAGGTTCTCGCCTGCATTGGCATATTAACTGCCTGGAGCTGTTACCAGTTTTGCTTGCTCTGCGGAGGCTGCAGGTCAAGCGTGTGATGATTCGTATGCAAAACACAATGACAGTGGTGTATATACGTAAATCTTCAGGATGGTAATCACTCTCATTGTATGTTTTAGCTCACCTGTCAGCTCCTCCTATGGAGTCAGCAGAGGTGAAACCACTCATATAACAGGAGACACTCCGTGGAGAGTGGTGAATAAACTTCCAAGTGGTCTTTTATACCATGTGAACCCTGGGCATTGGCACATTTATCTGCCTCGAGCCCAGTGGAGGGGTTTGGGAAATGGATCTGCCATTTGTGGCTTCTCAGCTGGTTAGCTCGCTGACAGATCATCATGTTCCATATGTAGTGATTCCCATAGGTAATTCTATATGAGTATTTTCAACAGAATTGTTTTTACCTATCAGCAAACCTGTGTCTTCCCCTAGACGGACATATCTGTCATGGCCCATAATCTGAAGGGTTCTCCCTATGGTAGTCCCCCACGTGTTGGCGTAATTTGATGCGGTACTTCGCTAAAGTCCATCTATTTCCACATATAACCTCCCCTTAGGTAGGCTGTAGTCTCTGCAGTGTCTTCTCCTCTTGAGGATAAGTTTACTATTCCATAGCATTTGACCAGCAAATTTGACCTTATAGAAACTTCATAATGCCGTTCCTTCTGTGCGGTTAGCTTCTCACTTTTCACTACAACTGTTAATTGAGACAACATTGACTGAGAGACAGAAAAGGAACATTTTGCCCCTCCTGCCACAACACTGATTTGACCGCTGACAGCCGGGCATGTCTTGGCTCCTCAGCACAAACCTGAAAAAGTGGTACACACCTTCTCCCTTTTATACCCGTATATTCGGGTGTATTTCTTTTGAAATACACTATTTTTGCAATTAGTTTAGGTGATATATAAAGTGATTGCTATGACGTCATCATAAATAATGTCCTAATAATTGTTGTTTTAATTTTGATTCAATAGTGTGCTGGTGGTATATTTATGCAACATCATTTGGTTTGATATTTTGTTATCTAATGCATAAGGGTCCTTACGCCCCACTTGTACATGGAATTTTCCCATGCGGTCACATGGATATTTCAGTCTTTTACGTCAGAATTTACGTGTCAGAATTTACGTGTCAGAACTTACGTGTCAGAATTTACGTGTCAGAATTTACGTGTAGCAGATAAAAATAAAAGGAGCGTAATCATCTTCACATCAAAAGAGAAAACTGATACACCTCTGAACTCCACAGGGATCAAAATGCTTCCTCAGTTAAAAGCTTCTTGGCATGTCATATGAAGATTCTTTCTTTAGAGTGTGACTCTGACTAAATGCCAAATGACTCATTAATCTGCCTGCTATTTCAAACCCCAAAATCAGACATTTCTGGCAACCCCTTAATCATCTAAATTATGGAATGACCACATTTGCCGAAACAAATGTCTAAGGTCATACTTCAAACCTAATGCTGAAATGATTAAGAACATCCTGCTCAGTGACACTGTTGAACAAAGGTGGTTCACAATGACAAAACTGACCACATATGGAGGAAACTATTCCATCAGAAGAGAAAGTTCCATCATGCCCACTCTAGCTCTGATCTAAAACCCTGTCTACTGCCCACAAAGCAAGCTATCATACCTTCTAAGGCTCACCTTATATGGGCAGCAACAAATTACAAAAATAGTGTTCTGCACACAAACAGCATGAGAGAACGGCATAACGTTTACAGTCAATTTCTCCAATTTCACAAACTTATGCAATGTTCTTCACTATTGTGTATTATAAATGGTGTGATGTGTTCACACGGATAAATAAGTACACTATACGTTTTTTTAACTGAGTGCTAGTATCTTGATTTCAAAGATTTAACTCAAGAATTTAAAGAAAATCAAATGATATTGCTTAAAGTTGCCATGAAACGGAAGTTGAGACGCCCTATGATGACGCATATCTGAGTGAAGTGGCCTCTGGATTGTGAAAAAAATGTAGGAAAGGACCTGATTTTGTTCTTCGGGAACTGACTGGATCATTGCAAGTTGGAGGGGTAGAAACTGGCTGGCCATTGAACAGTCAACAGTTAAACAAGGGAGTTGTTACAGTTATGCATTACATCCAGGCCCAGCCCTAGAGCCTGAAAAAAACTAACAATTACATTTTTTTCATTCATTTTCATCAAGGCTAATTAGAATTATGAGTAAGATTAGCAAAACACTGACAACGTGTAATACATTTACGCATTTGGCAGATGCTTTTATTCACAGCAACTTACAGTGCATTCAATACATTCTATACATTTTATCTGTGTGTGGGATTAAACCCACAACTTTTTAACTGCTAATGCAATGCTCTACCAATTGAGTTACAGGAATACTGTAGCTTTAAATGCTTAATATATGCATTTAAAACATAACTGTAGGTGATACTGCAAACTGCTTTAGAAGTATACTTACAGGATTTTTTTTCTTCTTGTCTTTGTTTTTGCTGGGTTTGCGGTTGCTCACAAAATAGTGTAGTGTTCCATACTCAATCAAAGCGGCAAAAACAAAGATGAAGCACACGGATACAAAGAGGTCCATAGCCGTAACATAGGACACTTTGGGTAGGGACTTCCTAGCAATGGTACTCAATGTGGTCATGGTAAGTACAGTTGTGATTCCTAAGGAACAAAGTAAATACAGTTGAAATAAAAGCATAGAGAGTTCCACTTATTGAAGTTCAACAGACATCTGTGTTATTATGTTACATAAATATTGTAAGCTAGCGGTTTGGCTTTTTAATCTCCATTAAACAACATGGATAGAGCGATGCTGAGAAGGAACAATATACACACATTTCACCCTAACTATAATAAGTGTATTAACTTAATATAAAATATAAAGAGTGGAATAAACATAACCGTAAATATAATATCAAATCAGAAATGACAGCATGTAATTTTATACCCCACATTCAAGATTTTTAAATACATTCTGCAACCCAGTAATTAAACTGGAATTTAAAACATTCTCAATTCAATTCTGAATGATACAAACCAATTTCAAATTTAATGAAAATGCAAATTTTAGATAAATGCATATTTGTCTTGTATGCACTGTTTAGAAACTCTACAATGTGTATCAAAGGCAGTGCATACAGTAAGAGTATTAGATTTTCAAATTTCCAGCTATTACTATGTAAACTCTTTGAGGACTCATAATTTGTCCTCTGCATTTATCCGACGCAAGTTAGTGCGCACACACATAATCAGAGCAGTGGGTACTGAATTCACATATTGCAAACCATAAACACACCGGGAGCAATGGGTAGCCACTGTGGCACCCGGGGAACTGCTTCCTGATGACATTGAGAATCGAACCTGCAAGTCTGACTCCCTAATCATTAAATAGGTTAAATGGCTAGAAATGCTTAAATGGGATTACGATATATATAATTTTGTAATATGCATGCTTACATTTTTCTATAATATGTTGTGCATGTTTACAGTTTTTGATCTATTGCAGAAACTCATTGGCTTCTAAGATTAATTTTGAAATATCTATGCACATGCCTTTTGTAATTTCAATGCGTGGCTGGATGGCGGACAGGGACTAAAAATAATTTTAGAGCCTCTAATCTCTGTTTTTAGTCCCTACAAATATATTTCACACTGAATTCCATTTGTGTAATCCATTTCAATGTTGTTGATTTGTATGCTGCCAAAAGCGGTTACTGGAACTGAGCAGTACATATTAAACTTCAACATAAGGATTTTAGGGTAGGCAGCTTTCAGTAGAAAATCATTAGACAATTTAAGATTTTCAATGGTAATACAGTGTTTTTAAGGGCTAAGCACTGCAGGAAAGATGAGCCGCTGACTAAGAAGTACCTCGACTCCTAGAGCAATTCAACAACTATCACAGAATTTTACAAAAGTGTCAAATTATGAATGTGGGACACCATCTGCAATACAAAAAAAGCAGCACAAACCTTATTTTTTTTTTTCAGTAAACTTTTTATCTTTTGCTAAAATCTTTAATTAAAGACGTAAATACACAACAGATTATGCATGATAATTGTATTTACAGTATATGATAAAACTGGGTAACGCTTTATTTTAATGTCTTTGTTACACATTACAAGTACCTACAGTAGTAATAATACCAAATTCTGCATAAGCTGCATGCAACTACCCTAAATCAAACCCTAATCTAAAATACTAATACTAATACTTAATATTACTTAGTATTTTAATGTATAATTACACTGTAAACAAGAGCACCTTAAAAGGAAACCTAAAATTCCTTCTTAAAGTGCTATTTTTTCTCACCCATTGGTATTTTTTATAATAATATAGTGTGGTTTAAAACTCTTAGATAAACATGTGTGTGGGCACATTCATATGTGAAATAAATTAAATTGTTTAACATGTGCAATTTATACCCAAGGATGTTCTAGCTGGCACTGCATCCTTATTGATCCAGAAGGAGACCCAGGACAGCACAACAATCAAGGTACAGGGGATATATGTTTGGATGGTGAAATAACCCATTCTTCTGCTCAAGTCAAAGAAGACAGTCAGCACCACATAATCTCCTACAACAAAACAAAAAGACATTTTATGGACAAACATATAATAGTACTATCAACAGGTTCACTATCAGTGAATATAAAGTCAACTGTAAAATAACAAATGAAAATATTGGAATTATGTATTACCCCCAGAAATGTTCAGTCCAAAGTTAGCTGGCCTTTGTATACAGCACTGCACATTCTGGCCATTGTCTTAATCAACTTCATGAAATTTATTTTAGGATGTTTTTAAATAGTATTAAATGTATTACAGGAATGCTGGGATGTTTTAAAGTAGTATTAAAGTATTACAGAAGTTCCTGTATATGCTGAATATTTGGTGGAACCTTCCTTTTTCTCTGGTTTAACTCATTGTCTAAGTTGAATCGTTTAAATGTAGGCCATCAAAAACATAAATTCTAGACGTTTGACTGGTAGTGTGCATTTGAAAACACCTGGAGATGAAGTCTTTTGGAGAACGGAGCTAATAACACATATGATTATTCACTTTTAACTTTCTGTTTCAGTTGCAGACAGAAAGAACCAGGGTATGTGCTGGGCTACCATGGGCTATCATTGCACAAGCTATGTCACAGGCATCCGCTGATGCACAAGGGTACATGAGCAACTGTTACTTCTTTCTGTAAACCATCTACAATCCACAAAGCTAGGAGATAACATCAGCAGGGGCATCAGCAAAGACACCAGGCACTTTGGTCTTACAAAACTCAGTTTTCCTTTAAGTTCCCCCTTCTGTTTGTATAGAGTCATAAATGAGAGGTACTGTCCTGACATTATACCTTCCTTGTCTGCTGACAGTATCATTAGGACCACCTGCACCTGCAGTGTTTAATACACACCGCATCTAGAGTTTCTGCTGATGGCGCACTTTGTAGATAGACCAATGCTTAGGGTGGTCCACGCTCTTCAATTTGTTTTCATTAAGGAGTGCATTAGATGGAGCCCCTTAGCAACATGCTGCCTTGTTCTGCCAGCAAATTGCTGTTTAAACACCCTCATTGAGCAAACTCAGCAATCTTGGTGTCAAAGAACATCACCGTCTGCGTTTACTAATAAGGCTTCACCTTTAGCGCTCCCATACCTTACCGTTAGACAACCCACACCCACTCTAAGTGTTTGATGGCTTCTGCCAGACTCATTAGATTAAAGCATTCATCCTGAGGAAACACATATTGACAACACATATCCCATTAACGCATTAAGACTACATTAAGACTTGTCCATGCTGGCGCAGCAGAACAATGTAGTGTTAGAGTTTTGATGAAAGCTTTAAGTTTTTTTTTCCTGCAAATGAAACTGCTTTATGCATACAACAAAAGAAAAATGTTATAAAACACATTTACTTAAGCTTCAATATCTATAAACAAGCTAATATGAATATATGTTTTGGTAACTGGAAACTGAAACTTATTTTATGATATTATATGATAAATGAATTAATATATTTTTTAAATTAAATCTATGATTTACTATTGCTCATTGTTAATTTAAAATGCATTAAATAATGCCAACATAACTAATAGTACAACAAATTAGCATTAGTCGTCAAGATTTAAAACTCTATTTATTGTTGTTTTGTTTTAATCTAATTTGCGTGGTTTGAGTCCCTTGTGTCCATTATGGTCCTGTAGCAACAGCCCAGAGACTTCTTTTAATGTCTTTCCTGGCTGATGGACTTTGGATTACAGCTATATTTCACTCAGTAGGGCTCATTCAAGTAGCTTTGACTGACTGAGAAATATTTGAAATACTTGCCACGTCAAAAGTGGCAAGTATTTAGTGTCACAAGGACCTCATCGATAAATGAGATAAAGCGCAAACTAAACAGTAAAGTTTGAGGACAAACTTTATGTTGCCTTGACAAAACCCAGCCTGAAAAGTCTATAATGATTATAGATACTGTAGGTCTGACATTCTCTAACACGATGGTAACAACTTTAACATGTTTTAATATGTTGTTAATTAGCATGGCGTTAGCACATTTTATCATGATGTTAGCACATTTGAACACAATGCTAACATGTTTTAGCATGATATTGAAATATGGCTTATTCGTGTTCTGCAGTTACTAGGGTGCTCTTAATGATTGCTTGGATGTGGCAAGGAAGGTGCCAGGGCAATATAAATCCCACTGCACTGACAGCCCGAGTCAAATAAGCCCCCCTACATGTCTCTGCAGTGTTCTTATGGTGAGATATGGCTTATTCATTTTATTATGTAGTTGCTAGGGTAATGGTTGGTAGGGTGTAGCTAAACAGTGTAAAACTAACAGACAGATGTGTACATGAATCAAAGCAGCCAACTCAATGATGTCTCTATGTTTTGGTATAGACAGTTTCCATGGTGGTATTTGAAGACTACTTGCAACACATTTGTCTTTACAATGCTCTGATGCCTCTTACCTTTTTGAATAGAAGTCAATGGGTGGTTGCTAGGGTACTGTAACTGGTTGCTATGGCATGGCTATGAAGTTAAAATGTCACAATTCTTTGCTGCTTGCTAAGCTGAACAATATAGGCCCACCTCTACATTTCTTTGACATTCTGATGCGAGCTATGATGTCACAAAGATCTCCTCAATGTTAAGTCTAAGATTTTTTTTCCATAAAAGTTTAAGGGGTGGTTTCTAGGGTACTGTTACTGGTTGCTGGGGCATTGCTATGAAGTTGAAAGGTCACTTTTTGTAGCTGCTTTCTGAGCTGCAGGATAGACTGTCAATGGAACTACAAGCCGAATTGGCCTGCTGACATGAGGGAAGGAACTCTGTCTCCCGAAGAACGTGACTTACGAGTGAGATTGCAAGTCGGTCATTTAAAAGCAACCTGCTCTGTAAGACTGAACCCCACTCGAATCTCGGTGAGTTCCACTTCCTTTCTTATCTCAAGTTCTATCTCAAAAATATTACAGTTAATGCTCACCACATCTGTGAGCACAGTATCTGCTTTCCTGTAGCTCAGTGGTTAGAGCATGGTGTTAACAACGCCAAGGTCATGGGTTCGAGCCCAGGGATTGCACATACTCAATGTATAGTGATCAATGACTATAATGCAATGTAAGTCGCTTTGGATAAAAGCGTCTGCCAAATGCCTGAATGTAAATCTGCCGTAGCATTAATTGATTCTCGAGCAGCAGGTAATTGTATGTCACTAACTTTCGCTCAGTTGAATAATATCCCACTAACCACCTGTGATTCCTCCCTAACAGTGGAGGCGATAGACGGAAGACCTCTGGGTTTAGAGAGAATACAGCATAAAACCAGTGAGGTCCAACTCCGTATTGCCGCCCTTCACTCAGAGAAAATTTGTTTTTTCATAATTACATCCCCTCTCCATGCTGTCATCCTTGGCCTTCCCTGGCTACGCGCTCATAACCCCACTATTTCCTGGAAGGAGGGTCAGATAACCCAGAGGTACCTGTTTCCTAAAACAACACCCATCCTAAAACATCCCAACCCTGAACTCCCTTTTATTTTAGAGGTCAATGCCTCTAACAATGGCTGGTGTAGGTGCAGTGTTATCGCAGCAGCAAGGCAACCCCCCTAAGATGTTTCCCTGTGCATTCCTTTCAAAGAAGTTGTCACCCACTGAGCGCAACTATGATGTGGGCAATCGAGAGCTCCTATCATGTTGGCATAAATGGTACTGCACTGGCCTATTTTCATATTTTCAAATCATATTTATCTTACCAATGTCAGTTTGTTGCTGTGAGTGAAACTTTGTCATATTGATTACAAGGTAAGTACAAAGTGCCACAGGGCTTATGCTTGGGCCTCTGCTTTTCACCCTGTATATTCTATCTCTGGAAGCCATTTTAATAAGAGACATGAAGTTCATTTTCACTGCTTTGCTGATGATACTCAGCTGTACATTTCTTTAAGGCCCAACAAAATGCATAAATTTACTGAACTGACAGAATGTATAGTTGATATTAAAACTTGGTTGACTAGCAACCTCCTACTAAATTCAGACAAAACAAAGTTTTAATTATTGGACTAATAAATCTTCCACATGGTACAATCTAGAATACTGTTTTACTCTTGATGGTTGCTCTATAAAGCCTTATTTATTAGCTAAGAATCTGGGTGTCCTATTTAATAGCAATTTGTCCTTTAAAAATCACATTTCCAATGTTTGTAAAACTGCATTTTGTATCCTAGAAAATATATAAAAACTACAACATGCTCTGTGTCAAACACAAAACGTTAATTCATGTATGCATGACATGAAGACTGGAACCGGGGACACTAAACAGATATACTGGCTCCACACAAAGTCTGTCTGTCTTTCATTTCCTTGCTGTATATGATATAGGCATATGATGTCATCTAAATGTTTCACAGTTTAAAAGTACATACTGTCAAACGGTTCAAATGTGCTGTAGTTATCATCAGTCTTCGACTTAATACTCATATTAATAAGTTATTTATCATAATTAATTTATAATTTTCCTGTTTTCCGTTTTTCTTTTAATTAAATGTAAAACTTTAAAACAACTCAACACTGGAAAAAGGTATATAAATAAATTTGAACTGAATTGCTAACAACATGCAAGCATCATGCAAAAACCTGTTGGCATCATCCTAATTGATGTTAAAACATATTAGCATTATGCTTATTGGTTAAAATGTGTTAGCATCATGTTAACAATGTTAAAAAATAGTAACACCATGCTAAAGTGCTAAAGTCATTCTAATTATTCTTTTTCTAGTTATTCTTTTTCTTCTGGCATGTCTAGTCTATATCAGCACATAGCACGGAACATAGGAAAGTTATGACATTTAGCACACAGATAGGGCTGTCTGAAATGTTACCATAGCAAATTTGAAGCCTCTATCTCAAAACCCTGTCAGTGTCGACCACAGTTCAAAGTTACATTAATGTTTATGCCCATAACTTTTAACTTGTAAGTCCTAGAACCAAAAGTTCCCATTCTGTCGGTCACGACACAAGGGGGTCGATCTTGGGAGCCAATCACCTCCGATCTTTTATATAAAAGGCCACAGAGCCTAAAAGAGCTTATTTCCTCTGCTCCCACAGTGGTGCGGCATGCTTTTAAAGATGTCCTTCCATCTCTGTCGTACTAGATGTGGCTGATATATCGCTCCCTCAGAGAGTCATGATTGGTGCCTTGAGTGGCTCGGTCTTGAGCATGCTCAGGCGCCTTTTGTGAATGGTTTGTGTTCTCATTGTTAGTGCGCCCATCTGCCAAGCGGGGCTGTTTGGTGACAGAGTCAAGGACTTTGCACAGCAGTTCTCGATGGTCAAGAAGCAGACCTGCCCATGACTAGGTCTGTTGGATGTTGCCACAGATGCTCAATGAAATTTAGGTCTGGACTTTGACTGGGCCATTCTAACACAGGAATATTCTTTGATCCAAACCATTCAATTGTAGCTCTGGCTGTATATTTAGGGTCATTGTCTTGCTGGAAGTTGAATCTCCTTCTCAGTCTCAAGTCTTTTGCAGCCTCCGAAAAGGTTTCCTTCAAGGATTGCCCTGTATTTAGCTCCATCCATCTTCCCATCAACTCTGACCAGCTTCCCTGTCCCTGCTAAAGAAAAGCATCCCCACAGCATGATGCTGGATGGTGTGTTCAGGGTGATGAGCAGTGTTACTTTTCCGCACACATAACAGTTTGCATTTAGGCCAAGAAGTTCAACTTTGGTCTCATCTGACCAGAGCACCTTCTTTCACATGTTTGCTGTGTCCCCTACATGGCTTGTGGCTTGTGTCTTTCTTTCAACAATAGCTTTCTTCTTGCCACTCCTTCTCCCACCTGAGCTGTGGATTTTTGCAGCTCCTCCAGAGTGACCATGGGCCTCTTGGCTGCTTCCTGATCAGTGCTCTCCTTGCTCGGTCTGTCAGTTTAGGTGGATGGCCATGTCTTGGTAGGTTTGCAGTTGTGGTATACTTGTTCCATTTTTGGATGATGGATTGAACAGTGCTCCTTGAGATGTTCAAAGCTTGGGATATTTTTTTATAACTTAACCCTGCTTTAAACTTCTCCATAACGTTATCCCTGACCTGTCTGGTGAGTTCCTTGGTCCTCATGATGCTGTTTGTTCACTAGTGTTCTCTAACAAACCACTGAGGCCACCAGACCAGAACAGGTGTATTTATAGTGAGACTAAATGACACACAGATGGACTCTATTAACCAATTAGGTGACTTCTGAAGGCAATTGATTGCACTGGATTTTATTTAGGGGTAGCAGAGTACAGGGGGATAAATACAAATGCTCGCCACACTTTTAAGATTTTTATTTGCTTAAAAGTTTAAAAACCGTATATCATTTTCATTCCACTTCACAATTATATGCTACTTTGTGTTGGTCTATTACATAAAATCTCAATAAACTACATTTAAGTCTGTGGTTGTAAGGTGACAAAATGTGAAAAAGTTCAAGGGGTATGAATACTTTTGCAAGGCACTGTAAACCCATATACCAGTGCTAGGTGCTCCATACCTGTGGATTCCCCATACAACTGGGTAATTCTGTATGTTGTATAATCTACAGGTCAAGTTCCCTTACTTTTAACCCTGTATCTTCCCCTTGCAGTACCTCTACCTCACTGTTGTAGCTAGGCTCCCTTTCTGGGTATAGGGACCTTCACCTTTTTTCTTATGTTCTTAAAGACACATGTTCGAATGCTGTTCATAGACTTCAGTTCAGCATTCAACACAATCATTCCCCAGCACCTGATTAAAAAGCTAAACCTGCTGGGCCTGAACACCTCCCTCTGCAACTGAATCCTGGACTTTCTGACTGGGAGACCTTAGTAAGTCCGGATCGGGAACAGCACCTCCGACACCACACTGAGCACTGGAGGCCCTTAGGGTTGTGTGCTCAGCCCATTGCTGTTCACTCTGCTGACTCACGACTGTGTAGCAATGCACAGCTCGAATCACATAATCAAGTTCGCTGATGACACAACCGTGGTGGGTCTCATCAGCAAGAACGACGAGTCAGCATACAGAGAGGAGGTGCAGCATCAAACGGACTGGTGCAGAGCCAACAACCTGTCTCTGAACGTGGACAAAACTAAAGAGATGGTTGTTGACTTCAGAAGAGCACACCACGATCACTCTCCGCTGAACATCCATGGCTCCTCTGTGGAGATCGTCAAGAGCACAAAGTTCCTTGGTGTTCACCTGGTGGAGAACCTCACTCTGGTTCTGGTCTGAGAACCTGGTCGCTCAACACCAGCTCCATAACCAAGAAAGCCCAGCAGTGCCTATACTTTCTAAGAAGACTGAGGAAAGCACATCTCCCACCCCTCATCCTCACAACGTTCTACAGAGGGACTGTCGAGGGCATCCTCTGCAGCTGCATCACTGCCTGATTTGGAAATTGCACCGTCTCGGACTGCAAGACCCTTCAGCAAGTAATGAGGACAGCTGAGAAGACCATCGGGGTCTCTCTTCCCTCCATCATAGACATTTACACCTCACGCTTCATTCGCAAAGCCACCAGCATTGTGGATGACCCCACACAACCCTCCCATACATACTTCTTACATTTGTTTACAGCCATTACTGTCATCAGGTTTACTTTTCCTTACAGAACTGTGTACTGGTCGACGCTGCACTGGGACTATGCTCATAGTCTGTCCCAATAGTCTTTGTACTGTCTTGTGCTGTCTGCACATGTCTGCACTTTATATATATATTGTTTAAATTACGTAGCCCTTGTATGTCTGATGTTCAGTGTTTGTCTTATGTAGCACCTGAGTCTGGAGAAACATTGTTTTGTTTCACTATGTACTTGTATATGGTTGAAATGACAATAAACTCCACTTGTAACTTATGTGTGCTACCCTTTGGGTATGTCCATATGTTTTATCTACCACCTATTATTATAGAATGTGGTCTCCGTAGTGTTCCCCCCATTAGCTAAGGGGGGGGCACTGTCCCAGCTTTGTCCACCACACTGCTTTTGCACCGCTGGGGCTAACCATCTGCGACTCCTCAGCACAATATTAGCCGGCTTGTATACCCAGATATTCGGGGCAGAGACTGGCACGCAAATTACACTCGCCAATTTTATCGGCCTTTTATATAAAAGATCGCAGGCGATTGGGCTCCCAGGAACGAACCCCAAGTGTCCCCCTCATTGACACAACGTCTTGTTCCCTTTCTCAGAGAACAAGGGTTACATACGTAACAGAGACAGGTTTTTTTCCTCCTGATTACTTTGCTCATGCTGATTCGAATGTATCCTATGACCCTATGTCACTTTCCTTGAAAATTTTTAACATTTTAAAGTTTTTTAAACATAAGCATGACCTGAGGGTACATACATGTTTCATCACAGCACCACCTACAAAATCATGCAACATTTGACACACAGACAAAATTCTGATATGTAAGATCTAATGCTGAACATCTTTGCCTCTAGAACCACTCTCTTTAAATATTTGAGATTATTATAGGAATCTACTTTTGCGGACTAGTTCTAGTTTTTTCACTCACATCAATAAAACCATTGCAGTTCAATTCTCTGGAATCTGTAAAAACTTGAACTGCTGTAACAGGGTCATTTAGAAAATGAGGGTGACAAAGTGTACCAAGAATTTAATGAAAATTGTCATTTTCATCTCTGTCCAAGGCACTTACAGGCTTTTTAAATAATACATATTTACATTTATTCATTTAGCAGATGCTTTTATCCAAAGCGACTTACAAGCGATGAGAGCATTAAACATTTTGTCCTAAGAACCAACAAGCAGAGTCTACAAGCTACATTTAGAAGGGGATATTGTATTCTGTTTACTGAAGACAGGATGAACAGAAGTTTTTTTGTAGAAACGAGAGTTACAGCATTATGGATTGGTCAGGTGTCTGCGAAACAGGTGTGTTTTGAGTTGTTTTTTGAAAGTTGTTATGGTCTCAGCAGCTCGGGTGGAGACTGGGATTTCATTCCACCACAAAGGAACAGAGTAGGTGAAACTTTTAGAGCGTGATCTGGTACCTCGTTGTGGGGGAATGATTAGACGTTGCTCATTAACTGACCGTAGCTGGCGGGAGGGGACATATGTCTGGAGGAGTGACTTGAGGTAGGGGGGAGAGGTTCCGGTGACTGTCCTAAAGGCAAGTGTCAAAGGTTTAAATTGGATGCGGGCAGCTACAGGTAACCAGTGGAGTAAGGTCAGTAGGGGTGTGATATGGGCTCTTTTAGGTTGATTGTAGACCAGACGTGCTGCAGCATTCTGAATAATTTGCAGGGGTTTAGTTGCATTGACTGAAAGGCAAGCCAGAAGGGAATTGCAGTAGTCCAGCCTTGATATTACCAGTGCTTGGACAACTGTGTTGTGTGCTCAAACAGGAAAGGTCTGATTTTGCTGATTTTTGTTGTAGAGCACATACCTGCATGACCGAGAAATAGTTGCAATGTGTGAGGTGAATTTCAGCTGGTCATTGAACACCACCCCAAGGTTTCTAACTGACCGAGTAGGTGTAAGAGTGGATAGAGCAAGTTGAACTGTGAAGTTGTATTGAAGTGAGGGGTTGGCCAGGGTTACTGAACCAGCTGGTGCCCAGGTTGGAGAGTAAGGATAACAAGATCTGGTGGTTCACTGTGTCAAAAACCTGGCCAGGTGCTTTGTCCTTTAGCACCAGAAATGATTGCTGTCCCCATCCCTGGGGCTGCTGAATAGATCATTCTACTCAGTGAGGGCACTCCAAATGCTGAGGCTGGCTCCTATGAAAATCAGGTGAGGAATCAATGTAGTTTGAAGAGCTTGTGTCATCACCTCCACTGCTCTGACTGTAGACCTTCTGCAGATCCATGTCCAGTCCTCAGAGTCATAATAGGAGACATGAGACTGAACCTCAGATATAACCTCCCCTTCTTCATCTGCATAAAACTGACTGTGAGAAGCCGTCATCGATAGGACATCCTTTTCCAAAATGAGGGACTTCATAGTGAACGCTTTAACTAAAGAAACTAGTTTTCTGTCTGTGTGCAAATTAAGCAATAAATGTTGATGACATCAATATGTATGTATGACGTCAATAATCACAACCCTAGATATCTATTTGACACAGTGGCTAAATTAACCAAAGATAGTGTTATGTGCTTCTGACAGTTGTCAATATCATAATAGCGATGGTTTTATGAATTTCTTTAATAACAAATTAGATACTGCAAGAGAAAAAATTATAAACATGCAACTGCCTTCAACACAAACAAATCAGATGGTGCATCATAACCTTCCCAAAGAGCGACCTCTGTCATTCAGTTCCAGATGAACTGTCAAAAATAATCACAGCATCTAAATCAACAACATGAATGCTTGATCCCAAACCTACCAGGTTGCTGAAAGAGATGCTGCCTGAAGATATAGATCCTCTACATAGTATTATTAATACATCATTGGTGTTGGGATATGTCCCAAAGCCTTACAAACTGGCAGTTATCAGACCCCTTATTAAAACACCACAACTTGATCCCAGGGAACTAGTAAACTACAGACCCATCTAAAATGTACCTGTAATTGCTGCTTGCAGCAATATTTATTATTATTACTATTATTATTATTCTTTTTTTACCCAAAAACTGTCTGAGCATCAAAGACTATAAGTCGCAGAGAGACCACACTTGGTGTGCTGATCAGAAATCCTACCCTCAACTCAGGCACATCCGCACATGCCTGTCAGATTCTTGTCAGATACTTGGTGACTATGTAATAAACTAATTTATGTTTTAGTCAATATCTCTGCAACTGTTACATTAGCATGCCCTCATGCTCCACCAAAGGGCACTCCTGCCACCTTTCCGTCATTTACTTTGGACTAAATTTTCCAGAACCCTTTGTGTGTCATTATCTTAATCATGTTCACCTGTACCGCATCTCTGTCCATTTTTATTACAATTCTGAGTGTTTTCTGTGTGCCCCTATTTCCCTGTGCCCGTTTATGACCTGGATGCTGAAAGTAAGTAATTAACTGTTTTTAAAACAGGTCATTAGTATCACATTAGACCAAGATGGCGGCAACGCGAGTTTCAGCGTCTCTTCAGATTTTGCAAAATAGCATTGTTACTCCTGCTCATTTTCCTACATCCTACACCCGACAAGAGCTTTTGGACATAAGCTCATTCAACTACGAATGTTTTATTAATGATCTTCGACTCATCCCCGAAATACTAAGAACAACCGATGCTTCACAGGCTACTCGGCCGGCTGGAAATGCTCACAGGCGGCGCAGAGACCGTAAACAAAGGCGGGGTAAACGCGGAGGGCTAAGGGCTAAGCTAAGGCTTCAATTTTGAATAAATCCCCAACAGTGTCACCAGCAAAGCACCCCCACACCATCACACCTCCTCCTCCATGCTTCACGGTGGGAACCAGGCAT
>JAZGTI010005622.1:0-25072 GCA_036877585.1 Botia kubotai
GTTCTCAGAATGCTGGCTAACATTCTAACATTAAAGTTCTCTCAAAGTTATCAAACACATTCTTGCAGTAACTTTGGAATAACTTTTTTAACATTATATATCATACAATGTTATTCTTGAATTGTTAGTGGAACATTTTAAAAATTTTACAGAATTAAAAAAAGATGTTTGAATACCATTCTTATAATCAAGCAATACTGTTATAACAACATCTAAAACTAGAAGTTATCGAACGTTTCAAGAACTTTTAAAATAACATGTTTAATGTTTTTGTTACTTGTTAGGGAAACGTTTTTACAACATAAATAATGTTACAGGCAGTAATGTTGATATTTAATACTGAAAGGTAGTATCAAGGAAAACAATGTGGAGTCAATTGTAGTCTAGTCTATGTTGTCTATGTCTTATGTGGCAACATGGTCCTGGAGGAACATTGTTTCATTCCACTATGTACTGCACCTGCTATATATGGTTGAATGACAATAATAAACTTCTGATAAACTTCTGTCATTTAAAAATATACTCAATATTTGCATGTGCTATCTATTTTTAAGACAGGAGATAGGAGTATTGTACCATTAGCCTAGCAACCTGAAACCAAACAAGCGATAGGTGGGATATGTAGAGATCAACCAAAACAGCTAATTTGACACTTCCGTGTGGTTTTGTTACTCTTACCACTTAACAATTTGAAGGAACAATACCACACCCCCAGTCTTTATCCTCCAGTGACTAGCAGGCATGAACACACACATCCTCTGCCTCAGTGACCAGGTACCCAGCTAAGGAAGCTTTGGTCTGGGGGCAAAGGCGTGGCGAGGGCCCTTTAAACTGGACAAGCCAACAAGATACCCCACTGTTGATCTTTTCATTCGAGACACAAAAGACTGACAACCACAAGCAAAAGCAACAAAGTCAAACAGCATGACAGCGGATGTACAAATGAAGTTGTTGGACCTGATGGAGACCACTTGAGACTTTGTGAAGCAAACAGTTCCTAAATTTCTGTTTCTTAAAGGGACAGTTAACGCCAAATGTTTTCACTCTTTATGCAATTACAATGAATGGAGACAAATGAAGCTTCAAAATAATATTGGATACAAATAAGAAATGATTTGTAAAGTCTTTTTCATGCTAACTATTTATTTGCAATAATTATTTTAAAAGCATTTACCGTTTTAGCAAATTATTATTTTCACGTAACCTATGTGAACAGCTTAAAATTTGTTCTTTTTAGTGCATATTTAATTTCTCAATTTAATTTGGTTTAATCAAATCTGAAAACAATATCCGATCCAAATGTACAAATAAAGCTTTTACAAAGCTTTCCCTTTTATATATTCATCCGTTAGTCTGTGTTCTGTCTTGTAATGGAAAACATGTGTCTTAATTTCCATTCATAAGATTTCTCAACTAAATGATTAATGTCAGACAAAGCCGTTTATAGGTTATGTAATTCCATTAACGGTTAAGCGCTAAGACCCTTGATTGCAGAGTTTGTTCTCTGGTCGCCTGGAAGCAAGAGAGCCAGACGTCACGCAAATGGAACTCTGCAGCTGCGCAGGTGACCTTTGACCTGAAGGCAATCTGAGCTTTCATCAGTCACTAGCCTGCTGGGTTATGACGCTAAATGCTTCAGCTAAACCAGTTAAAATCTATTAGAAAAAAAGACAGTGGAGAAAATCATACAGAAGTCACAAAGAGTCTTCCACATAAAAATTATTAATAATAAAAATTATTGCATGGAGATTATGAAGCACCAATTACCATTAATGGTTACTTTCTATCCCTGTTAAAATGAACAACTTTTCACTTCCATGCTGATCCCAACTGATTTATATCGATTAGTTGATGAAGGTTGGTTTGATGGTTAATATATACAGTTCTCTCACCCCAAACTTACGCCATGAGCCAGTGTTGCTACCCAGTTAACAGGGAACATTATATACAAGTTATATATCATATATATCCAAAGCATTATTTTTGTTACGAAACATTAACAAATTGTTACAAAAGTTTAAATAGCATTCTTATAATCACCAAATAGCGTTAATACAACGTCTAAAAATGGCTATTTTGAACGTTCTACAAGATTTGTAATGCTTTTATTATTTAATGCAAACACTAGTGAAATGTTCTTACTACCTAAAATTGTTAATGCGTGTTGGTTTACTCAAACAAATAGACTACAGTTCTGTTTGGTCTGCTAGTGGCCAAAAACATAACACACTGCACCTTTAAGAAGCTGCATGTGATGAATGTGACTAAATATTTGCTGTTTCATCAGACTTTATGACGACATGCTTGTTTACATACAAACAGAGACATATACACACATACACTCTCACACACATACAAACAGCTCATCTACCATAACTACACCCACACTCTGCTATAAAGTCATTTCCGATACATTTTTATTTAATTACAAACATCCTGCTTGCTAAAGCCGCAACATTCTTGTAATTGCTTGGAACGAGGGAGGAGGGCAATGAGTGGAATATAGAAAGGAAGAAAAGGAGGGATGATGAGGGAAAAAAGAACATTTGAGAGACCTTTTATGGACCGCTGTGACCCACCTCTCTTTCATCTGTCGGTGCTGAGGAAGATACCTTCACCCTCTGTGGAAAAGGGCTCGGAAAGGCCAACATCCATCAGCTCAGACCTGTTCACTTCTCCTGGGGGAAGGAGAGGAGAGGACAGGTTTCTGACCTGGGATGCACACCCTCAGGTCCTCCAAAGCTGGAGAAAGAGGACTTCAAGAGAAGGTTGAAGGTTGGCTGGTTTATGGCTTTATGTGGGGAGATTTACTGAGAGAGGAAGGTCATCTGGGATAATTTATGAGTAGACAGTGTGGTGATGGAGAAAACAAGAAGCTGAGAGCTGAGGTGTAGCTATGGTCTGTGTGCGTGCATTTGTGGAGGAGGGCATATTTCACTTATAAGCTCTGCTCATGAATATTAATGACATGACATTATGTTCACCCAATAGACTTACAGTAGTAAGTACACAATAGCCAATAAAGCTTATTGCTTGGGTTAATTCTTAGTCTTAAAATGGCATTATTATTATGTATTCACTTTGGCCAAGATAAAGAAAATGTAAATGGGAAAAAAGCAACAGAGAAATTAAAATTAAAAATGAATAGGTGATGGATTATTGAAAGACAGCTGCTTATGTTGCATGAAGTGAAATTACGCCTTTGAACTTGCAGTTACATACAGTTTAAATGGATTTAAACGGCATCCCTGACCATTTATATCAGCTGGGGGCGTGGCTTTAGGAGTGAAGATCTAGGCTGTTAACCAAAAGGTCAAAGGTTTTACCCTCACATTAAGTGAACCACTATAGTGCCTTTGAGCGGAGAACAACTTAGTCTGTTCTTCACATAAAGCTATAATGTGGCTTTTGAAGACTAACACGTGATTCTTATAGACAAGTTTTATGGTACTGTTTGTGTCCTTTTTGAAAGTTGAAAGAACATTCTCAAAACATTGGCTAATGTTTACAAAAAATGATCTCAAAATTTCTAAATAATCAATAAAGTTTTTGTAGTAACATTAGTAGAACATTATATATCACATATCAAAAACATTATTCTTAATTGTTAGTGAAATGTTTTAAAAATGTTACAGAATTTAAAAGTCTGAATAACGTCCTTATAACCAAACAGTTACATTAATACAACATCTAAAAAACTGGATGTTTTGAATGTTCTTAGAACTTAAAATAAAGTTTTTACCGTTTTTATTACTGAGTGGAAACATTGGGGAAATGATTACTTGTGCACAGACAATTTGAGGGTTCCAGTCAGCACAGATAAAAGCAACCATCAAAAACTTGCCAACCGTAAAAGGCTTACTGAACAAACCTCAGCTACATGAGTGATTTATCACCTAAACAGCCTATTAAAAAGATGATAGAAGGCGATTAGCAATTCTGAGATGCTGGCAAGCTTGTCTGGGTGTGTTTGTGTTTTGCTCAGTATTGTTAGATACACACTGTACCTCGGCTGGGTTGCACCTGCTCTGAACGTTCTGTCCACAATGTTTGTGTGTTCATTAACATGAACACATCTTCCAACAGGTCTTATCAGTCTCCAGAGCAACCGAAAACAAGGCCAACCTGTGATTCATATATTTTCACGAGGGACCCACATTTTGCTGACACACGAAACAAATATAGTAAAATAAATGTAAACTGAACAATATGATTGTAAATTTTATTGTACTGAAAATTTCTAATAAAACATTTCTCATCTTATTGGATTTAACCTGAAAATAAGGAGAAATAATCAATAGGTCTGGCTATTTGTGGAAGGAAAGAAACAATTGTTTTAAAGAAAATACAATTTAGTTCACTTTTACAAGCCAGTTAAATAAACAAAGCTATAATAAGACTTTTGCAATTACAATCAATGCAGCAGTAAGATGGCTCAAAACATGTAAATGTTTACAGCAGATTTGATTTTACATATATTATTAGGTAACATATTTAGGGAATCTGTGCTGTCTAGGACTCTACTTCAAGAGAACTGAGGATAAGTGAGTTCTAAAAAAGAGCCCAACCAGAAACCAGTATCTAAAAAGCTTTGATCCATAGTGTGTTGTGAGTGTGTGTGACAATAAAATTGTGTGTTTGGTTGTGCAGACCCGTCTATGTACAAATAAACCCATATCCATGGACAGGCTGTAATCTTTCATGTAAGCCCACACTACTGAATAAACCATAAGGCCGCACTGGTGTGGGTCATGAAAATTTCAGTGTTAGTGGCAACCAGGGTAGACTTCAGGATTGTTCTGCAATATTTTTTGAGATAACCGTAGAACTAGTAAAAATGTCCTCTATCTTACTAGCTGATGGCTCGCTGTCTCACATAATTAATGCATGAGAAAACTGTAATGGGTGCATTCTAGCAAACTAAGTCTTAGGTTTGCATTATAGAACACACGCATAAAACCACACATTTGTATCTATATATCTCTCTATAAATCTATCTCTCACACACACTTAATCACTTATAATGTTGAATGATTTCCAGACCCTGGTTTTTAGACAGTTTTAATACGGTTCAAAATGATACAGCACTTACTTTGCTCTACAACAAAAACCCACTTAAACACACACACACACACACACACGCACAGTATCAGGTTTCGGATGTATAATGCATTTTGTGAACATCACTAAAGTAATTAAAATATACACTTCCTGGATACAGCTTCCTGAGTGCTTACTGAAAGTGGCATGCTGGGCAGTGCCCTCTCAATTTTAGGCATGTGCACCCTCAGACATTTGAATCATTTAATGTTTTTGGTCCAAAACGCTGTGGCAGAAATGATGCATTCACATATATTTGGTGTGTCCAATTGGTTTTGCTCCTTTTGCTCATTATTTGCTTTAAACTAAAAATAACATCTTCCAACCACCCTCATCTCACTCCAAACTTGTATTATTTTTCCTTCCTAATACAACAAAAAAGAAGTTAGCAAAATATCAGGGCTTCTCTTTTCTAAACAACCAAAAATACACAGTGATCTGTCAAGTTCAATTTTGCTTGTTTAACTCTGGATTTAAATCCCAATGCCCTGCTTGGAAAATGAAAACTGTACTGCTAAATAAATATACTATACAGCCAGGACTGCACTGGTGGCCCCTAAAAACAGATGCATAATACCACAATATGATACCACAATATCACCATAAATACCATAATATTTTGTAAATACCATGTATGGTATATGAATATGGTAATGATGCATCTGATATAATGATGCTACCAGATGATTATACCATTACATAGTACCATGACAGTATGTTGCTATGGGGTAAATGCAGCTAAATCTGATGACTAAGCATAAACAACGAGGCTAGAAACTGAGTGTGGAATTATTTTCTCTCTCACACGCAGGTACAAATACGACCTCTAGCATCAATATGACATAAAGAGGTCACATGCCATCTCTAAAACATGTGATTTATTATTAAGATACTGTCGAAACATTTACACACCACACCCGCACACTCACCTGTCAATCTCTGGTCCCTTGTGTTCCTATTAAACAGATCCAGAGCTCTGCAGGTGGAGTATCTAATGCGTTCACCCAAAGATCTCTGCAGAAGCAGCAGACGCATGGACCGCGACATCTCTCTGGTTCCTCTGCTCTTTCGGTTCTAGATTCTCATCCTCCCTCCCGTCTCGCCCTTACCTCTCTCCTGGCCCTGTCTCTGTTCAGTCCATTCTCTCCTCAGGTCTGCATGCTGCGCTGCAGTGCATTAGGGAGTTTCTACTGCAATGCTCTCCCATCCACTCCTGCGCTAGTGTGTGTGTGTGTGTGTGTGTGAGCGTGCTACGTCCCGGGCCTTATGTTTGAAACAGCCTCTCTCGCTCTCAGTTTGTGTCCTATGAGGTGGTACTTGTGTTCTTGCTGTCACTTTACATTTGGAATGATGTGAAGTGGCTTTACTGATGGAGCTTACACGTGTGAATTCATTCATTCATGCATTCATTCAATCTGCATGAGAGAACATGTACTCGTACAAGAGAGGAAGTCTAACACAAACATTAGATCAGTGCTGAAAACTGGTCGCCTGCAACCATAAACATCTGCACACAAAGTGCATTAACAAACACACGTACGATTGTATATTGGTTGTGTAACTGAGTTATATGCATATATATTGCATGCAATTTTAATAACAGCTTATACAAGCCCAAACCGCTTTGCAGGTCTTGGCAGGTTTAAGCTGGTCTATACGGTCTCCCAGTCTGACCAAGCAAGTATTCAGCTGGTTTAGCTGGTTAGCCGGCTGGTTTCCCAATCTGATCTGTTAACAAGTGCCTTAAACAAGCAAACGGCAGCAGCCTGAACAGTTTGGAAGGCCAACTTAAGATCAGCCATCAAGCTTAGGCTTTATCTTCAGGAGGGAACATATTGCATGAGGTTGCTGAATGTGAACACACACTCACACACCTCTAAGCCACAGGACTCTACCAGGCTCCAAACAGATTTAGTATTATGTAAGAAGTAATGTGGAAATGAACCGGATTTGGCTGCCAAACAATGGACGTTGTTTCGCATGGATAAACAGTTTCACCCACACGCCCTTTGTAAAAAATGTTAATGTAACAATAAACACAGTAAAAAAATACAATCTACAGGGAGCAAATACATCTAATGATGAACCCTCAATATGCTCTAGTTCTCTCTCTGTCTCTCTCTCTCTCTCTCTCTCTCTCTCGTTCACACTCTCAAAATGACAAAACTGTCACTGTGATTTATTTAGCATTGGAACACTTGATTTATGACATCTCTGAGTAGTGCTGGTGTTTTTCACTACTTCAAAAGAATACAAAATGTTAATTTCATATCTAATTAAGCACTGTACAGTGTTCCGTCTTCTGGAAGGAAAACAAAGCAGAACGCTTTTGAAAAACAGACATAAAGCAGATAAGAGTTTAATTTACTCCACAGTTGCTGCATTTACAGCCCACTCAGCAGATCCCCCTGATAAAGATGCTTTCTACGACCTGTGTGTGTGTGTGTGTGTGTGGAGGAGGGGTTGACTTAACCATATATCGGGGACACATTTGTACCCACAAGTGAGCAAACCTGACACATCTGAGCAAAACCTTCTTTTGAAGACTTAGTAAATGTTTTTTTTATTGTAAAAATGCAGAAAGCTTTCTGTTAGGTTTAAAGTGTGCGTTAGGGTTTGGTTATAGTGTTTACAACTAGCTGTATGTAAAGTCCCCATATAGACAGACAAGTAAACATGCATGCATGTCTGTGTGTGTGTGTGTGTGTGTGTGTGTTGGGGTGTGAAACGACTGAGTTTATGAGCATTCAAAGAGTGGAAAAGATAATAGTAGTGAGTGCATGTTTAGAATACTTCGTCAAGGGGACGTAAATTTGGGATTAGTGCTTTTTCATTCCCAGCAATGCATCACTGAAGCGAACAATCAGGCCTAATTGGCGAGCCATGAGATGCACTACAATGGATGCTTAAGAATAGCATGGAAAACACACGCACACACACACACTGCTAATTTACTTTATGACCTCTGAGCTAAAGTTAGAGGAGATAAGCCTCATTTCTTTAAGTCCTTTACTTTCAAAGATCAACAAAACAACAACAAATGACTTCAGTCATTACGAGCCACACACAGTCCCATGGTGAAAAATAAATGAAAGCACTTCTAAAGTAGTTAAAATACCAAAACTGAGATTTAATCACTGGAAATGTCCAGTACAAATACAGTTATGCAAAACTGAGTGCCTAGCTTGCTGTTTAATGCAAACATACACACAAAAAAACAAAAAACAAATTTTGCCATTATCATGGAATTTTAATGTTTTATGTTATTTACATAATTCATGAAGAGAATTAAATTTGTTAAAGTTACAATCTGTAACTTTTGCCTCTCCATCGCCATCTCTGTCTGAAGCATAAAACTGCAGGCTAACTTTCTCTACTTTTCTTTACGTATGTTATGGTCAAACTGACATTTTCTGGGAAATCGGACGCGGCAGCTCAAGTTATAAATCATTATTATTAACTTACCATTGTGAATCATTGTGAATTTTATTTATTTTTAATAAAACTTTATGGATTGCAGCTTTAAATTGTTTTCCTCAAACAAATGAGGCACTTTCTATTAGCTTGGGGCAAAAAATGCCACAGAAAATGACAAAATTCTTCAGATATTTCAAATGTGGGTGCAGAAAACGCCCCCATAAGGGCTTCCTTTGTAATCTGTTATCCAACATGTTCATTTTGATCATCATTCAAAATGTGGTTTTTCTGCCCGTATAGTACTTATGTGTTTAGCATACACACGTTCAAACTAGCATAACACAAATAAAAATATCAAGGTGTCTCCTCAGGTGTAATGTTAGAAGGCTGGAAACACTTCGCTCTACATTCAGTCCCTAACAGAGTTTTACACTCAATCATGTTTTTGAGACTCATCCAAACTCATTCATTCATCTCTCCTGCAGTGATCGTATCAATAACATGAAAAGTTCATCTTGCTGTTTGGTGAATGAGGCGGTTTCTGCGGTCGTCTGGAACAAATGTCTCGCTCTGGTTGGCATTCTGTAAGAATAATTAATCTAGTCTCTCTTCTCTCTTTCTCCCACCTTTAACTTTACAGCAAAGGTATTAAGGTGATGCTATAAATATATAAAGAGAGACAGATACATAATAAGGGTAAGAAGGAAAACTGGTGGATTATAAAGATAGTATCAAGCAGCCAAAATACTCCCTGATCCTGATATTCTGTACGGTGAGGGTTATGTGAGGGTTACCAGGATAAACACAATGACCTACAAACACAACACAATGGAGGAAGAGTTCAAAAACCAACAACAACAGCATATTAAAATCCCGCCCAAGCACACAAACACCCACACAAGAACACAAGCCAACATTACTGTGGTTTCCAGCTAGAAAATGCGGTCACATCATAAGACTTCCATTGACCAGGCGTTGTTGAATCACGGGACGTGTAGGGATCACTGTCTGCTCGAAGGAACACATATAGGTCTAAGAATTCCCTACAAACAACAGGGAAGATGACTTTCTGCTTCAAAAAAAGCTGAACAAGAGTCAAAACCCATCAACTCAATATACAATTGACAGTTTCCTGTTTGGTACACTGTATATTACCACAGCCTGGGAATAACCCAGAGTTATAGGTTACCACCAGCTTTGTGAAAATACAGGAAATATGTACACAACAAATGTTCAAAACAAAATGTATTCTTCAGGCAAAAGCCTGAAGCTTTGGCACTAAACACATCTTTCATTAGATTAGAATTAGAAAAAGATTAGAGTTCCATTCCATTTAGGTTTAAGAAAGCCAGCTTCCTGTGTAAGGGGAGGTCACACTAATACTTGTTGCTTTAGCCTATAGAAGCTGTTTTTCTTTCTTTTCCTTTTTTTCCATGGTAAATCTCATGGTAAAATCTAATGGTGGCCTAAGACTTTTGCACAATATATATCTATATAAATATATATATATATAGAACATGCAGAACAAGGAAATAAAATATTGAAACAGTGATGTCTGGAATTCATAGGACACAGCGGGACATGTAAAAGAAGCATAAAAGTGAAGGATATCCATAATGGAAAGAGTGTTGGGACAGATTTAAAGCAATGAAGGGGCCAAGTATGTAAGAGCCCTTGCAAAAACCCTATGTCTCCTTACCATTAAATCAAGGCCAATAAAACTGTGTGTGAAATGAAAGGGTTGGATTGAGAGGGCATTAAGCTCTTAAAGTCCAATAACCATGACAGACCATCTAAAGAACGCATTAGCTCTTAAATCCAGCCTCTCATTAATGCTGCGCTGCTGCCTCTGGGTATGAAGGGCACAATCATGAGATCTGCACAGGATCTGTGGAGAGCAGGGCTGCCTTGGGCCAGCCGGGTCCCTCCATGTGAAACCTATTTGAGCATGACTGTCTCAGTAAATTGGCATGGAAATGTGGTCTGTGATGCAGTACTGTTTGAGAGATAAGGACACAGATGGGTCTTTTAAGACGATCACAGGTTAAACTATGCAAAGATCCCATCATGTGTGTTTTTTTGGCTCATGTACTACTGGGAAGATTTTCTTTTACCCTTCTAAGAAATATCATCCTCAGACAACATTATTCACCATATATGAAATGATTTCAATGCTATTTATTTATCAGCTAACAATTGTAAGAGCATTTCCGCAACATTTCCAGTAGTAACAAAAATTTTAAAATTGTTTAATTGAATGTTCTAGGAAGGTATTAATGTTATTGCTTTATAAGAACGTTATCCAATTTTTGATAAATTCTGTAGATTTTTCAAAACGTTCCACTAACAATAGCGTTTTTTATATAAATGATATATAACATTTAAAAAGGTTTTAGTAAAGTTACTGTTATATATAAATGATATATAACATTTAAAAAGGTTTTAGTAAAGTTACTGCAAGAACACGTTTAATAACGTTCAACCAAATATCACAACTCATGCTTTTTGTATTACAATTGTATGGAATCTGTTTACTTCTGGGCAACCTGTTTACATGTGCATTTTTGAGCTATAAATAAATGAGCTAATCAATGATTTTTGGTGAGCTATTCCTTTGAGAAGGACAACTAAAACAGCCAACAAGCCAAAGAAACCAAAACACTAATTCCAGCTAGCTAACAGGAAATGCAGGTAGCTAATCAACGCATCTGTGATAAGGAGGAAAACCATATCCAAGGGATTTTTCCAATACGCAGCAACAAGCAGCAAAAGGAAATTCCTCTTCCCAGAAAGTGACTCAACAGTTCCCTCTTTTCAGGCATGGATGGAGCATTTTCGGAATGAATGATGATACTGACGGGAACACAAATTTGACGTGTTTTAAATACTGGAGTTTCCCAGGGTCGCACACTGGTCTTAAAAAACAGCAAAACTCTATCATCACTCCAGTAAGTAGCTGTATAGTAATACTAATATGTGTAGTATGGTTTTGGAATTCTGGGGGAATTCTAAAAATTAAAAAAATGTGACTACACTTGCAACAGAACAGTGATGCTAACTTGTAATTCTGATGAAAAGGATGTTTGGATTTATTTTTTTGGGGGGGTGAAAGTCGCCTTTTGAACCCTGATTAACAAGTGGAACAGATTCCTGTACACATGTTTTGTATTCTGTGTCTTTTGACCTCGAACGAGCAGTTCTAATAAAGGTCAAGCAGTAGCGTTTCTGCTGGATGTGTGCCGGGAATCAGTGCTGCTGTTGTTGTCCCATTTGAATATTAATAGATGAAGCAGAAATCCGGTTTTGATGAGCCTCCACCCTTCAGTGCAATATAAGCAAATGAAGTTCTCTCTTCCTGAAGGCTTAGAGCTGAAATTAAAGGCTGCTAAAGGTTATAAAGGGTCCACCAAGATTATATCACCAGCCATTGTTTAAACATACTGCATGAATTATATAACGTCATGATTTACAGTCAAGAAGCCCGGTAAATTACTAAAGCTTTTCTCATATGTTTACATTATTCTCAAAGATGGATGGCTATCTTTGATTACAAAGTCAAAATGTTTTGCGTCCATTTCTGATCACTGCAAAGAAACATTCATGTCAAATTTGTGGTTAAAATGACTTGAACTAAGAAATAATACAGGCTGTAGAATACAAAAACACATGGTGGCATACACTGGCATTTAAAAATAAATAAATACATAATAATTGATATTTGATAATTTGATATTATTAACTGTTGATAACTGTTTCATCAAAATTAAGTGAACAGTAAAAATGATTAGATTATATTTGAACCCTAACCCTGTTGCTTTTACACTATTAATTGACTCAAACAACAATTTAGTTTTTAAAAATACGTATTGTCTTGTTAAAATATGGATTTTCACCATAATAATGTGAAAATTCATAAGCACTGCATAAAAAATTACAATAAAATTACATGTATTTTCTTTCATATGCGATTTCTTTATAAGTACTGACATTTTTTACTACCTCAAGCCATTTTTCATTCAAGTCAGAAAAAGTCAAGGATGGGAGGGACATTTGGATTCAAGAAGATAAAATTCCACAGAAAACAACAGACAGCACTATCAGTATGGCTAGCCAGGCCTGTATGTGCATGTGCTTGGCGCTGGTGTGCGTGCGGTCGTGGATCTGAGGAAACCGCTTGCAGGAAGCCACGGACATGTGTGGCCAATCCCAGCCCTGACAGTTCCTCAAGCACTCCATTAATATTTCATTCCTTTCCTCCACTCTCTTCCTAAAGCCCGGACTGACCCGGCCCTACCCAGCTGGGGCTCGACCCCAGATGCAGGTGAGTGAGAGGGTTCAGGAATCAGCAATGGACCCATTGTTCTGCGCCAAGAGTCTGAGTCGTGACAGGGTGCGATAGGGGCAGGAATGCACCGCACATCAAAGAGCCATGAGCAAGAAGAGAGACGAGTTCTGCAGCCATGATTATAGGTGCCGAAGTCAGCTGAGATAAGCAAGCAGAAGAGGTTATTGTTGCACCCGGAGCAGACCTGAGATCAGTTTTGTAGTCCCACTTCATAATGGTTGATGTTAGTTCTTGAATGAGGAGCTCTGGTCCCAGATCAGAATTGAGAGGATTTCAAAGAAGTTAATGTGAGGGAGGGTAGACTATGAAAACCGCCCACTGTGTCTTTCATTTCCTCCACTGCCGTTCTCTCACCTTATGGCTGGGAGTCATTGTCTACATGTTCCTTCATTACTCACAGACCACCAAAAACCACTTCCTGCTTTTGCAATAAAGAGGAGCATTCAGTGTGTGTAACAATAGAACTTTAATTATTACAAACCTTACGTTTTAGCATGCTTCATCATTTTTGCTGCTTTGAAAATGTATTTTATGTATAGATTTTATTGTTTTACCATGGTCCCAGACATAAAATGTAAAAAAACAAACATATTATTTAATATGTTATTATATTATTTTTTATATACTATATATTATTATATAAAAAAACACATTATACCAATTATTCAATTATTAAATTTTTAAACTACCATAATTTAAACAAATTTAAATTGTCAATTTTATTACCAGTTTGGTTTATCAGCAGTTAAACTTGTTTACCGATAAGAGATAAGTGTCAGATACTAGTAGATACTATTTTTTTGTCAGAAGTGTCTATAGACAAAATCCCTTTGCATTGGACTCTATAAGATTATCTTCTTTATGTGAATGAATGTGAGGATTCATAATGTTATTCTAAAGATAAGGTGCCGTTACAATAATAAACAGTTGCATATGTCTACTTTAATACAGGGACCAATAAAGCCCTCTGTTAATGCACTCAGATGTGAATTAATGCACACAGAAGGTGTGAATTTAAATGAACTGTTTTAGGCTTTGATGGCAATGGAGCTCGTGTTAGATAACAGAGACTGCTCACTCATACACACACACATGCAAAACACATACACAAGAATACCCTTATGTGCTGGTGTGTTGCTCTGTTTTGGTTTTGCCAAGCCCCTGCTGTGTCCTGTGCCCAATTTGGGAAGGGATGTTACAGTAATGAACAATTCCATCATTCTCTTTGCACACCTTTGATACAGTTGGCTGTATCATGCAGATCGGTGGTGACATTTGCAGCCAGACAGAACACAGAATGTTGATTCCAGAGAACTCAGAGTGGATACGCGTCTTGTGTACTGACCCAAACGTCCATTGCCATTAGCAACCTAAAAATTAACCATGAACGTTCTGGGTCTTGGGGCAAAGTTTGCGTGATGTAACCAGACTGTGCACCCAACATTCCTGGCTTGATACAGAGAGTCTTTGATGTCTAAAAACAGGGGGCCATTGTGTTGCCATCAGGCCTGCATTTTATCATCCATCACGCACCAGAATGCCAAGCCACAGAGCCGCAGGGGGTCCTTACATAACGCGAATGGCCTACACACTCATCCTGAACTAAACAGGATACAAAAGCATCTCAGAACTCATTCGTCTTGCAACAAATACAGAGAAGAGCAACATAACTATATATAATTCTTGGAACATCTAAAATGTACCTTCTCATCTCATCAATTACTCAATCTCATCAATTACAAAATGAGACCACGCAAACCTAGCTAACAGGGAATGTTCTCAGAATGTTGGCTAACTATCTTTAAACATTCTCTTAAAGTTATCAAAAACATTAGTGACATAAGTAGAACTTTTTTATCATGAAATATCATATATCAAACACGTTATTCTTAAGTTGTTAGTGGAATGTTTTAAAATGACAACGTTCTGAAAGTTTGAATAGCATTCCTATACCCAAACAATAACATTAATACAATGCCTAAAAAACAGATGTTTTGAATGTTCTTAGAACATTCTTACAACCTAAAATTGTTAGCTGGGAAGAGACAGAAAATTATAATAATATGGATTTTGATAAAATGCTCAGAACCCAGTTTTCAAAACATTAACTGAATATGACACCCAGTTCCTAGTACTGGACCAACTGCTTATCACATTGTCATGCCAAATTATTTATGTCATAGATTTGTACTGTATTTACTGTGTCAAGCCTCCATCCTGCCTACAGTAGGAAATGAGTAAAAAACACAACATCATGTGAACTTACCTGCCCTGTCATTCTCCGAAAATACTGCAGAGCTCTAAAAAAAAGAAAGAAAGACAGAAAGAAAGAAGGAAAGAATGATTAATGTTTTGCAGAAAAACACAAGGTTTAAAAAACTAAAAATGCGAAATATTTTGATATCCCTACACTGCATTTTTATCACTTCTAAAAGTCAACTTTTCAGAATTCCTGAAATGGAATTCCGATGATGCTTTATGAGTTCATATTTCACTTTTCATCAGAATCCTGGGAGTACTAGTAAATAGTTGAGTTTCACAATGTAACTCTATAAACATGGTTTACATTTCAAACCAAGCCAGTACAAAGCAGCCTACCACCTGTCCCTGAAAATACAACACTGTGTGTGTTTGTGTATGTGTGTGCATGCCACCAAGTGCAGCTGGCCAAGAAATAAGGCCATTTGTGTAGTCTCCACAACCTTGAATCCCCCCTCCCCCCACATGAACCAGATACCTCACCACCCAAACACCAACACACACACGAAAAAACACACCTTCATATGCTGTATGATTTATATAGCATTTATCTTCATGCGTGTGTGTGATAACCCATGATTTGTAAGGTCATGCATGTTATTGTCGATAAGGCATAAAAAAAAACGATGCATTTTTTAACAAGAAGATAATGAAAAATAAGCCGCTGCATATTTTTACCATTATGACACGTCTCAAACTTCAGTGGACAGATCGTTTAGGAAAATACACAAATGATACCACGAAATTATTTTAGTCACAACATTTTTCACTGGAAAAAAGTATTAGCCTACTTAGTGATAGCTTTATTAAGCCATCAAATTTCCAAGAAAGTTCCACACAGTTGTGGATTTTGTTAAATTGTCCTATTTCCGGAACCAATACAATAGCAATGACTATTTTTAACTTTCCTTTGTTCGGTATTGTTCAGATTTTTTTAGGCAGCTAAACAGGAATTTCTGTGATTCTCCGTGTGGAGCGCAGCAGGAATGTCGGGGTCTCCATCTGCGCATGACCTTCATCTACTGAACCGCTCTGTCCGCTGACCTATGACCTTGTGTAATCCAGAGGTCCCTGGAACAGATCATATTGACAGAAGCACCTCCATCATCTGCCCCTAAAGAAAGATGCATCCTGTTCTATGAAGAATGTGGCTTTCCCTCAAACAAGTTTAGGTTTCCCTATTTCCTATTAAGTAAAAAAACGTTAAAAATTATATTTCGAAAGTTCTACAAATGTTAAAAACGTCCATGCATATAACTATAAGAAAGTTATGCAAATATTTTTTAATTCTAAATATTTTTTTAAACATTTGTTTATGTTCCACTTACTGCTTAAGAATAACATTTTTGATATATGATATAAACGTTAAAACATTTCTGGATAACTGTTTTTGATAACGCAACAGAGCTTGTAGAGAATGTTAGCCAACATTCTGAGAATGTTCCCTGTTAGCTTTGTCCCCTTCCAAACATCACAGCATATTCTTTGTCTTTACCTTACTCATTCTTGTTTATTTTTACATTTTATCTCTCCCTCAATTCCTTTATTGCCCTCTGTTATCACATTCTGTACTTTTATCTACCCCTGTTTTTTGTGTCCACATTCTTTTGCTTTTGTTAACACCCTCATCCTTGCATCTGCCCATCCTCACCACACGAAGCCAAAAGCATGCTGGGAAATATATACATGTATGTAAGATTAGTTTATCACAGGAGTCTGAGGTTATACAGAGTGTTTGTGTGTGTCTGTGTACATGTACATGTGTGTGTAGATCAGAGAAAACGAGAAGATATCTGCCTCAGTCGGACTATTTAGTATAAGATAACTGCATGATCGCAATCAAAATGGACATCGCGTACCTTAGAGATTTTCTTTAAAAACATTATGTAGAAACACCTGTTTTTGTTTCTATGTTGACATCTGACACGTCCTTACTATGCCATAGTGTGTGTGAGGACCAGAATGTTAAACAGGGTTTGCTCCTGGATTAACATCCCTGTTGGCCCTGGAACAACATTTCTATCATCAAATCAGATTTTAGGGTTTGGTTTAGGGTTAATATTACACCATTCTTATCAACCTCTCAATTTCCCGCTGATTTTAATAGCAAGTTTTGGTATAGGAAAAGAGGTAAAAGGAATACCCAGGTAATTTTAGGTTGTAATGAATGTTATTATTGTTTATTGTTTTTGAGATTTTGAAGGTTCTTAGAACATTTAAAATAACATTTTAATGTTTTTTACTTAAGAGAAATGTTAGGAAAATGTTCTTACAACCTAAAATTGTTAGCTGGTACATACTTCACCTTTAAAATATAATCTACCCGACAGCTTATAGCTGCTACCTCCATAACTGAGGACAAATCCACCCAAAACATTCCTTTCCTTGTTGATGGAGCTGCCACAGATGTCTGGATAAAGCGTTGTCTTGCACCTAATCTGTCTATGCAAGGAACACACACACACACAGACACCAATACACCGAAAACAGACACACGCACACGCATCCATATGCACAGAAGGGGCACATACAGTATTCACACATACCTGAACATCGTTTATATGAATCACACTCGCATAAACACAGATACGCTACATAATCAGTAAATAAATCTGTGAAAATCTCCCAACAACAACACGATTCTCATATTCATTGCTAAAAAATAACCATAGCAAAGTCAGCTAACGACAAAATAAGCCCCATGCTGGCGCACTGCAAGCTATCAGCAGTAAATCATCCATACACACTTTTACACACATGCAGTGAATGCATGCCAATACCAACATGATACTAAGCTACTGCTTAAAATATACCTAATTTAAACATGCTTTCAAAAGTCAAAACCAAGACTTAGACCCCTGTTTTCACCTTACAAAACTGTATTATATAAAATTTAGACTTCGTAGTTCACAAATGCTGTGAAACTCAATGCAGTGGCCATGTTATCATAGCGTGACTGTGTCTAAATAATAAAGCACTCTGCATTCCTCTGGGTGTAGGCTTGTTGTTTTCTCAAATTCACAGAAACATCTCAAGGCCACTGACTGTAAAATACTATTAATACTTACGAGAGCTTCTGGCATACTCAGAATAACTACATTTGTCTCAGAGCCCTGTTATCATGTGCTATTCCAAACATACCGCCCACCACCCTAAACGAGTGGGAAGAGGTCCGATACAAAAGAAGTACAGAGCGAGAGAAATCGAGAAAATAAATGAAGAAATGGAGAGAAAAACAGGAGGATCATTAGTGGGCAACCATCATAATTACTGTTGCTCATTTTTTAGTTAGCTTTGGCTAACCATGACTATTACAATTTGGCTCATAACTCGCCCCCACGCTGGTTGTGCTACTGACATGAATCATAACTTAAATCTTGTGGGTTGTTAAGGAGAAGTGCGCTGTTACTTTTATAAGCAAATAAATATATGGTTTTGGCAAAGGAGAAATCCCGTAGACTTGGACTGAAGGACGGAACTGAGCTATATCTACAGTATTTGGGCTTTTCTGTTAACAACCACCAAAATCACCGCAGCAACTAGCATCACCTAGCAACCACATACCAATGCATATAAAGTGTACTCCGAACTCTTTAGCAACCACATAGCAACCTCCGGTGCAACTTAGCATCGCTGTAGCTAGCTTTGTGTGGGCAAAACCCTTCTCATATTGTACAGAAATGTAAACATTGTTTAATAGCATCCTCTTAAAATTGATTCTCTGAAAAAGATTGTTTATCTTGTGGTAATACGGCCCATCGCACTTGCCAGGCAGCAACGGACCACCCATGTACATATGTCATATGTTACATCTCAGTCATGAGAGTGAGAGGTTTTCTGTATGTGAATGTGTATGCAAGTGTGTGTCCCCTGTCGTTATGGGGCAGGACTGGGTCACATTTTTGGCTCTGTAAGGTCCCTGGGCACAGGTTGTCACGGCATTAGGGATCAGAGGTCGTATCAGGTGTCCAAAAAACACAACAGGGTAGAGCACTCAATTACACATTTTGTGTGTGTGTGTGTGTTTGGGGGGCTGCACAAACAAAAAGCAGAAACACATGAAACCGGCAGAAATCAAGCAGAATTCACCTGGATATTAAAAATGTGTGTATTAAAATTTGGTATGTAACTTGTTCTGGATATGAGTGACAATTACACAACAAATGTGATATCAAATGACTTGATTAATTTTATGTGCAATGAGATTTAGGTTTTATGAAATTTGATTAATGGATGACCTGAGACATATTTGGAATCCTGAATATAAAGCCAATTTGAAAATGGGATTTTATGTCTTGTTCCAGTAAGCAACCTTTGCAAACCACTTAACAATACCCTAGCAACCATCCCCAACTCTGTGGCAACCACATAGTTATTTTGAAAGTTCTAGGAACATTCAGTATGTACAGTTTTTTAGATGTTGTATTAACGTTATAGTTTGGTTATAAGAACATTATTCAAACTTTAATTCAGTGTGGTTTTAATGTTAAAAAAAGTTCTACTAACATCCTGCAAGAACGTTTTTAATAACTTTGAAAGAACTTTTGGAGAACATTAACCAATGATCTGAGAATGTTCCCTGTTAGGTGGGAAAGCACTCAGAAAACCAGAGCAGCTGTCTTGCAACACCCTGACAACAAACATATAAAATTATTAAAAAATTATGAGAGGGAGTGCAAGAGAGTGATTGTGTGTGTGTAAGTTGAGCAGGTTTAGCAGCCCCCTAGTCTGGTTAAGAATGTGCAGCTGGCAGGGGTCAGACTGGCCCACCCAAAGTCTGAGTGGGTAAGGTGTGTGTGTGTGTGTGTGTGTGTGTGTATGTGTGTCACCTTCAGTGCAAAGCCATCTTACTGCACCTTCTTTTGGCAGATACAAATGACTAAATGACTTTCCCATAGATAACCCTGGCGATCAAAAGATCTATATACATACTTTGTGTTTATGCACATAAATCAGGTATATTTCGCCTCTGCTTTAGTCCCAGAAAAGATCTTATTTACACTCAACATATATAAATACAGTTTGTATTGTGTGTGGTGTTAAATAGTTGTGGATGCTATCTACACCCCCCATCATCACCCCGAACCTCAAACATGTTCCATAACTAATGAAGACATTCCTGCACGTGCGCTGAGAAACGTGGGAAAAACGTAGCCTCTCTTTTTTCCCCCTTCAAGAATGTTCTTCTCCACAGTGAGAACACCCCCTTCTTCATCTCATAATAACTTCCATGTGTTTTATGTGAGCCATTTAGGCAGGAAGTGATGTCACATGTCCCCCAGAGTGTGTTACATGATGCAAACTGTAGCCCTTACTCAATAATCACTGTTGACATTACAAGCTAGGCCTTTTCAGAGAAATCACGTATTAACTGGCAGTTGCATAAGCAATACAGGCCAATAGTTTTAATGAGCATTTGAACACACACAGTCACGCGCCTACAGTCTATTATTATGTCCAGTTTTAAACCTGCATGTGTCCACCAACTGTAGATGTGAGTGCTGTGGCAGTCACAATTTTAGGTTGCGAGAACGTTCCCCTAATGTAACATTGGGTAACAAAAATATTAAAAATGTTATTTTGAAAGTTCTAGGAGCATTCAAACGTCAATGTTTATACATTGTATTAACAATATTGCTTGGTTATAAGTATGTTATTTAGACATTTTGTAATTCTGTAACTTGTTAAAACATTCCACTAACTATTTATGAGTAGTGTTTTTAAATGATATATAATGTTAAACACAGTTTAATAATGTTACTGCAAGAGCTTTTTTGATAACTTTGAGTGAACTTTTAGAGAACGTTGACCAACGTTCTGAGAACGTTCCCTGTTAGTTGGGTACTCCTCACTAGGCCTTTGTAACGATTTGTTGTACTATACCATTTAATTTTAATTAATTTTCAATGAATTGGTCAAATTGATGACGGTTCAATCCAAAATTTCTGCAAAGGCAAGATCAGGAACTACCACTTATTTCAGGAGAGTATGTTTTCTGAAAGTGAAGGACATTCCCTTCAAAAGTCACTAACCTCACAATGGCTGGCATTTCCCCCCTTTTCCAGGCCTAATTGACTCCGCGGATTATAGAGAGAGTCGGGATGCTAATCTCTGTGATCCAGTATAATCCAGGCTCCAATAACAATGGAAGACCCTGAATTAGGCAGACGGCACTTTGGGAAAACAACAAATGAGGCTCACCTATAGAGCCGGATTAGGGTGCCATGCAGAGGGGGAAGAGGGCTGATTACCCTGCTGGACAGTGGTGTGTGTGTGTGATTAAAAGAAAGTGTAAAAAGTACAAAGCAGAAGCTCTCTTGATGCTAAAAATCAAAAGCTAGTTTTGTTTTGAAACTTTGAAACTTTCCTGCAGAACACCAGCTGGTGATTTACATCTAAAACTAAAAAACAAGTAAAACAGATTAAATTCAAAGGAAAATAAGATTAATTGTATTACACCATTGTCAAATAATGTTCTACTTATATCAGGCATAAACCTCATAAAATACTTTCTTAATAATTACTTTCTCTGCAATGTATCTTGCAGATAAATGCACACTTCTGTGCATTCTACAGTATGCACCATCATACCGTAAATCTAAATATGATCATGACAGTATCACTGCATCATATTTTGTTCAAATAAATGGAAAGTGAGATGTATTGTATTTAAAAAACCTGTGTTTGTATGCGTACTGTACATAACATTGTTTCTATCACACCTCAGTCTGTGCAGATTTACTTTATGTTTGTGATTTATAGTTATCAATGCGCTTACACACACAGGGGGCCCTGTCACACACGTTTTTAAATTTTACAGTGCTTCATTGAAATTTATAGTCAACAAATGACTGTATTTCGCTTTGGCTGCTGTTTTCTGTTTGATATACAAATATGACGCCTTTTCCAATGGATGCAAACCCCTTTAGACAGATTGAGTTTTTATGCCGAGGCCCCTGGGGGCCCCACACAAACATACTGAGTTCTGCCCATGCTGAGCCAATAAACTATCAACATCACACTGCCGGCCAAACACACCAAACGACTTGTGCCCCTGACGGGCTTCAGTTACGAGATGAAAGTGGGCTGAAGCGTTCAGATTTCTGGCTCATGTGAGTCGAGAGTAAGAGAAGAGACTGGATTACAGTCATTATGAGAATGTACAGTATCACAGATCTGCTTCATGTGTTCTCTCATGTTCGGACCGGTGATAGAACTCTGTTGAGATAAATGAATGTTATTAGTCATCAGCTACTGGAAATGCTCACAGAAGATCAAAGGGTGTGTTCTTTACGCACAGAGCGATGGCATACTAACAAGGCGGCTTAAATGTTTTCCGTGGCTGCCACATCTCCACAACACAACTGTCTCTTTCTTTTTAATCCTCTGACATAAACTGAAATGTCATAGCGGGGCTTTGTGATGAGTACAGTCAAATGATATCATTCCATTCATGTAAAGCGTCTGCTCTCCCTCTATTCTTCAAAACATACACACAGAGATTGAGTGAGAGAGAGACCTTGTTTTGAGCCATTAGAATGTCTGATACAGCACCCACGACCTTGAACATTTCGGAAAACAGTGATTTCCTGTTGAAGGTCAAAAGGAGGTTAAGTTTTCCACATCCTTCTCTGAAAACAATTCATTCTTGCTGTTGTCCCTCTCTCACTCTCTCTCACTCTCTTTCTCTCTCTCTCTCTCTCTCTCTCAGTTTTAACTGTAATGAGAAATGCTTTTATTTCCTCCCCTTTAGGAGCCGCTGAGGTAAATTATTCAAAAACTCTTAGGCAAGGTGGTAACATAATTTAGACATGAGGGAGTTTTTAATTATTAAATATGAGGAACATACTAAACTTAGAAGTACAAATGAATGCTGTTTGGGAGGGTAAACAGTCATTTGTGTGTGTGTTCTTCTCTGAAGTGAAGGGGAAGCTGCTGTAAAACTTAACACGTACAGTAATTACAAAGTGTGCATCGTAAATGAGGACAAACAGTAAAACTAGAAAGCACTTCTGTAATCTAACATTTTCATTTAGTAACAAAAACGTTACAAATGCTATTTTAAAGGAATATTATATAGTATATTATATATTATATTTGAGAATGTTCCGTTAGCTAGGTTAAACTACGTGGTGTAGTTTGGAGTTTGTGTGTGTGATTTGGCACTTTACATGGCAGGCACATGGCATCTTCTCGTGTAAGTGGGCGGTTCTTGGCCAGAATAAGCTGCATTATGGACCAGACCTTATAACTGTTAGTCAAAGGTCTATGTGAGATTCCCCAGCACTGATACATGTGTGTGTGTGCTAGGAAAGGGTCAAAAAGTTCACCATACACATATACTGCACCTAACACTTCAAACAGGCCACTATGAGTCAAAAGACCTCATTATTTTGTATTTGACAGCTTCTCTCGGCATGTATTTATTTAACTTTCTCTCATCCTGGTCATGATGACTTGAAAAGACGACACGTACGCAGTGAATACCGTCAAGTTTATCAAGCATAACTTTGCTTTGATACCTCTGATGTGTTCCACTATTCCACTTTAACCGTGTCCCTTACGCAGTCTTTCAACCTGCACACACACATCCAGAACAAGCCAGCTAACAAATTCAGGTTGCAAGAATGTTTCCCTAATGTTTCCATTAAGTAACAGAAACGTTCAAATGTTATTTTGAAAATTCAAGGAACGTTTAAAACATCCAGTTTTTTAGATGTTGTATTCAAATTATTGCTTGGGTATAAGAACGATAGTCAACGTTATTATTTTGTTAATTCTGTAATGTAATGTTTTTCAACTATTCCACTAACAACTTGAAAATAATATTTTGATATATGAAATATAATAAAGTATTAACAACGTTACCGCAAGAATGTTTCTGGTAACTTTGAAAGAACTGTTAGAGAATGTTAGCCAACGTTCTAAGGATTTTCCCTGTTAGCTGGGTAGTGTCCCCTCAATAACCATTAATCTGGTCATTCACTGTCACTTCTGTACAGTGACAGCACGCAGCATACATTAGTGGTGAAGTGTAGCCGTGGACTTTTCGACTGCAACGCTCCATCAGTGTTTAACATACCATAGCATCTGCGAAGGGGTTTGCGTGCAACTGCTTGGTACGTGCCAGTTAGCTTTTGTGTGTAAGCAAGTGTGTGTGTATCACCAAGGCTAATCTTTCATGTGTTTACCTGGTACATTTATGTAATCCTGTAAGGAATGGCAGGAACGAACAAATAGAAAGGTGTGTAACTGGGCACTCACACACACACACACACACTCAAACTTGATGGTCGCAGACACTGAATAAGTGTCAGTGTAAACAGTAGTTACTCCTGTAAACATGACTTTGTCTGCGTGTCTGTTTGATGTCATGCGTGCTTCGCGCTGTGATGCCTGCATGCGTGTCTGCGGGTGCCTGCTCAAACATGCTAGCCTGCATTCCCTTTGCCATACATTATAGTGTTTAAATGATCCCCCTCTCTCTCTGTCTCTCTCTGTCTCTTTCTCTCATCTCCTTGACCTCTCTCTGAGTCTGAGCTCTTCGCTATGTTGACCCATTAATCAAGATTAAATGGATACAGACATTCTCTTGCTTCATTTTTTCCATGACCTCAGTCAGGATGGCAACAAAATGAAAGACAAAAAAGGATCAAATTAAGATAAGAAATCTGGGTAGAGACTGCACTTAACTTCAAAGGGTCTCAGACCCACCTTTAAATTTAGATCTTTATTTTTTGGATTATTTACGCTGTTATTTACTCACACTCATGCTATTGGAATATAATAATGCTCCAGGGTACTGTGCGTGTTTAATTTTGGTGCAGCAGTTTGGGGAGGTATCTATTCTATTTCAGCACGCCCCATGCTCAATATCAATATCTATATATAGTTCAATATCTATATAGAAGTAGTCTGGTGTGGAAGAACTTGGTTGGCCTACACAGTTGG
>JAZGTI010005623.1:0-25071 GCA_036877585.1 Botia kubotai
GTACATATGTGCTATAAACTGTATCATTTCTTCTGTGAATGTTTTAATTAGCTAAACATGTATGTTGAGCGTTTGATTAATTTCCCTGCACAAGAGGCCCTTGCGACATTTGATAATGTGGCAAAATTCTTTGAATGTATTGAGTTGTGTGGTAGTTCACCCAAAAACGAAAATACTTCCATCATTTATCCATCTTCATGTCATTCCAAACCTGTTTGACTTTCTTGCTTCTGAAGAACACAAAACAAGATTTTTGAACTGCGTAACAATTCAATTGGCTTCCAATTGGCTATAGACACAAAACCACTGAGACATTTTCTAAACTATCTATTTTCTAAACTAAATCAAAGGTTGAAGGTTTGATTCCAACAGCTGGCAGGAAACGATTGAGGTGCCCTTGAGCAAGGCACCTTTCCTCCAGCAGCTGCAATGATAGCTGCCCACTGCTCTGTGTGTGTGTGTTTACTACTCACTGAATGTGTTAAATGCAGGGGTCAAATTTCAAGTATGGGTTACCATACATTAACAAATACGCCACTTTCACTTCCCTTAAGGATAATTTATTTTCATTTTTGGGTGAACTATCTCTTTAATCACTAGCTAATTTAAACTCTGCAATTTGAACAGGTGCATGGTATGAAATCATAAAAGCTGATGTTAAAACATTTTGAAACAAGGTCTAAAAGTAAAAACCTGAAAGCAATACAAACTATGCAGGTGTTTAATATTTACAATGGCTTTGAAATTTCCTTATTCTCATTTTTTTATACCATAACAGGTTTTGGTTTTTAAAATAAAAAAAAGGTGCATGGCCTGATTTTTTCACTCAGGAGACAAATGACTACTTTATTCAGATATGTAATTATACATATATATGTGTGTGTGTGTGCACATGTGTATATATATATTATAATAATACTCCTGAAACAATATACTCCCCCTTTATAATAAATACTCCTGAGACAATATATGAAAATTATTTTATTTCTGGTACAGGCATTATATGTGTACATCTCAGCGCCCCCTATGGAAGAGGGGCTTATTTAGACAGTGACATGGGGGCACCACAACTGGTATCACAGAAATGCAGAGGAGAGACGGTGTGTCTGAGTAATTAATCTGAGGATGAGAACAACACCTTTTTGTGTACTTTGATCTGTTCTTCACCTGGAAACTTTGTGTACACCAAAATTCAAGCGAGGGTCTCACAACAGCAAGGTGTCCAACAGCGAGACATTTTTTGTGGTTTCAGTTCAGTGCAGACGTGGTCATTCCTTTTTTTTTGTAATTTGAAGAATTAAAAGGAGTCAACATTCTTACAGCCATGCTCCTCTACGAAGTGGCAAAAACAAGCACAGTACATGCCAAAACACAGCTGCCCAATACATAACTACTGAGATGACCTACTAAGGCAGTCTCTATTCAAAGTGAAAGGAACCGAAACAACATGGCTGCAGCCATGCTTGCTAGATATAAATGAAGCAGTTGACGGTTAAACAAAGATGAGCACCTTTCGAATGTCCTACAAAAATAAATCAACGACATTATGGGAAATATAATTTATAGTTTTGTGATTGTGCTTGCTTCCCATATCAATATGTGTTACAATCTGTGCCCAGAGCTACTATAGAGGGCAGGTAACAGTTACCAGGCACAGAGCACATGAAACAGAACAATCGCAATCTAAAAATCATAGACTCCCACTATTTAATGATAACCGACTCAATTTAGATGCTTAATTCAACCTGATAAGCACAAAGTAAATGCTAAGAATCTCAATCAAATGTAGTTTTCACAGACTCTAATGAACAGTTATAATGGCATTAAACATGATTGGTCTTGATAGAGGAATTAGAAAACAATATCAGCACTGACAATATCTTCTATAAGTGTAGGATACAGCCTAAACTTAAGTCTCACTGCCTCGCACTCGCGAAGGGACATCATACCTAAGCTTAAGGAAATCAGTTCATCCAAACAGACATAAAGACGTCCTGTGCATGCCTCAGTCAGGACGCATGTCCCCACATTTAAAGAGAGGTCATTATTATGCTATCTAATACAGGGGTGCAACGGTGACAACATGAACTTTCTGTGGGCCAGTCCAAAGGGGCAGGCAGAAAAACATTAACAAGTCCCAGACAAAGGTGAACAAAGTCAGGTAAGTACTGTATGTTCACCCCAAGTGAGGAATCTGTGCACTGGCTGTTTTCTTAACCCCGGACATGGAGTACAGCCGCGTCACAGAGTCACACACTCAGAACCTCCCACAAAAACCATGCTGAAGTAAAAGTGGTCACAATACTCCTCAGCTTCCTCTCGGGTTGTTCGCCCACCTCCATCCCTCCCAAATCAACCTTTAAAAACACACTTTATCACACATACTTTGAAGCCCGCCATTTACACACACTGGCATCAGTTTAAGTGTTTTCAATATGAAACGATTTACGCACTGAAGTCAGATTCTAACAGTTAGGAGGCCCTGCTCAAGCCCTGCTCTCTCTCTCTCTCTCCAACACCTGAGACATAAAGAACAAGAGAGAGATTAAGAAAGGAAGAGAGAGACGGATGGAGGGAACATGTTCAATGCTCATGAGTGGCAGTATGGAGCCTGATGATGTCATCACATTCTCTTTCGGCCATCTTTACTTCAGGACGAGGTGAAATCCATCACTCGTGTCATCTGAAGGAAGTCAGAGTGAGAAAGCGAGAACATACCAGAGGGAGGGGACACAAAAAAGGGAGTTTTAATAAGAAGGCGGGGTTTTAATAAAAGTTATGCATATTTTTTGATATAAGACAGTCTTCTACCTTGTATTGTGCTGACAATGAAACTGCTCTCATCGGGGAGGTTATAAACCATCTGTAAATAAAAAAAAGATACCAGAAGTGACAAAACTGTAGAATGGAGTTTAATCAGTTGCACTATGCAAAAAAAATATTCAAATGAACAACTGTGGCTCTACCTGATAACATTAGAGGCAAAGAGATGAGATTGTTTCTGGGTGTTCTGAGTGGGTGTATGAATCTCTACAAAGAACAAGGGTTGGTTTGTGTGGTCACCGAGTAGTGACCACACAACCAACTGTGTTTGTTACCTGGTCACTGAGTAGTATGTGTATCCCTGTGGGCCCTTGTTTGTAGACTTGGTTAATGTGGGACAGTGGCAGGGCCAAGACACTGGAGATTTTCCTGGTAAGCTCACCAGCTGTCATCTCCTCAAGGTAAAGCGCGTGGTAAACTAAACACAAACACATATTTAAAGTCATGACACAGTCCAGGCACCAAAAATAATGTGATCACTTTTCATTGGCTTTTCAGTATTGCTGACTATCCAACTAGCTTGTGTCAATGATATGTGCATTTTGTCACAGACATTGTCAATCTTTTAAGAGTTTGTTCCAAAAGAAAAACAACAACACACAATAAAATTCTTTATTGTCCTTTAAAACAATGAAAGCACATTAATGGCAATTAATGTAATCATATATATATTATTGGCATATAATATTATATAATAGGCCAATAATATATAATGCTTATTGTATTATATATAATGCGATTATTGTATTATATATAAAACGGTAAACACAATAATATAATGCTTTTGTATTAAAATAAAATTCAGTATTAAAATAAATGTTGTATTCAAAATAACATAACTTTTTGTATCATGTAAAAAAAGACACTTAATAAGAACTATCTGAAATTCACAGTGTTAAAGTTAAATGAGGTAATCTGATTCTAGTTAGTTAAAATACAACCCCACAAAATTGTTACATTATTATTAGAGGTGCTGCTGACTTACTGGTGTCAGCACTTCTTGTTGTTTCTGCAACACAATAGAAAGTTACGTTGTTTATTTATTGATTCGTATCATTGTGACTGAAGTGTTCCTGTCTTGAACCTCTTTGGTTGAAGGTTGTGGATTCGAATCCCAGGGAACACATTTACTGATAAACTGTATAGCTTGAATGCACTTTAAGTCACTTATAAAAGCATCCGCTAAAGGCTTAAATGTAAAGGTAAACTGTATCGCGCTGTGCTTAACTCTCACACAGCATGTTATGAATAGTTGTGCATGATTGACATTTATATACCATGTATGGACGTTGGGCTGCTGTGCTCTCCATTTTTGCTGAGACCGCGTTTCTCCAGTAGGGGGCTCTCGTTTGAAGAAGCCTCCATGGAAACGTAGACTGTGAGCCTGGGTTGTACTGATCTGAATGGACGCGCAAACACACAAAACTATTACTTTTATTCTGTCTTACAATTTAAAGCACATAATTACATGCAATATTACTTGTTATTTTTTTACCTTACCTTGATTTTAACGCATTATAGAGCCGGATTCCATCAGCAGCGCCACAAATTTGGACTAAATCCTCACGAGTTAATTTCAGTAGATCAGAACCTGACACAGGACATGAAGAAATCAATCAACAAATTTGTCTCATCATAAACCACTTTAAGTTGTTGTGGGCCTATCGTTTAAATTTGCTACAAAAACTGATGCGTAAATACCTGAGAAATGAGTGAAAGTACGACTGTATGAGTTAAATCTATTCTTAAGAAGCCACTTCTGTGTCTCCTGTATAGAGGCTGTGGGACTCAAAGACTGGAGAAAGAATTTAAATTAAACATGGTCGCAATCTTAGACAAAACAATATGACATACAAATATATATACAAACCTCTGTAGCGCTCTGTATTAGGCTACCCAGATCCACCTGGTGATTAGGTGATGATGACTCACTAAAAACCATGTCAAAACATCAGAAAATCCATAATTGTGGTTTAAGACACATTGTAAATAAAACACAGAAATGCTTTAAAAGTAAATGTCACCTGTCAGGTACTGTGCTGCATGTGTGTGTGCTGGGGGTGAAGGTCGGGGTAGCTGCTGTATTTGGGTTGACGTATGCATTATCCGGCCATGGAGAACACTGACAGACAGACAGCAAGAGATAAATGTGAGGAAATATAAAGCAAATGTCTGACTGACACAAAATCATTAAAGGTGGAGGTCTATCTAAAACAAATGAGACCAATGGTTTGGAGACTTGAGGGTTCAAAACATTCTGTGTCCCATAAGTTTTAATGCAGTCTGAGAAATACTGAATCCGTTTATTGTACGTGAGAGACAAAGTTCACTGTTGAATTAATCTACTTAAGTCAATTGTCGTTAAAATGTATCATGTTCATATTGGGTCAAAAAAAGGTTGAGAAGTTCTGGTCAAGGGAGCATTTGATACACAGCAGAGATGAATGGCTGCTTACACTTCCTCTCTTGCTTTTGGCAATGGAATCTCCACAGTCTGCAGGAAGCGTGCGCTTGCTTGATTTCTTCAGCTCATGTTCCACAGCCTCCTCGATCACAGGCTCCAGTCGAGTCTGCACACACACAAATACATCGCATAGAGATTAGTTAAAGACAGACAGGCATCATCCACTTACAGATTAATAAATATATTTTAATGATGTTCAGTAATCTTGCCTCTGATAAAATGGTGGTGTCATAGGAAGGCTGATATTTCTCTTTCTCTTGTGGGGTCCGTTTCTCCATCTTCTCTCTGTCCGTCTTTTGTTTTCTGTCTGCTCCCTTTGGCTACCAAAGGTCAACATGAAGGTCAAATAAAATTTATTTTCAATTTACATTTCAAGTACTGTTGTATCATATAGTATCATAACTACAACCCATTTTACCTTTAAAAAAATGTAAATAAAAACCTGAATGAGTTTGTATTGTAGAGAACTACTCCAAAAAGTGATATTTCTTTGCATGTGATGAATTACCGCTTACGTGTGTGTGGTGTGCGTTACCTTAAAGACTTTGATCTGGCAGCTGGCCGAGTGTAGGTGCTGTGTGTACTCTCCGTTTTCATTTTGTTTAAAGGTGTCTATCTGGATTCGGAATGGAACTCCTTTTTCTCCACCGTGTTTCCGAGGAGTAAACTCCGTACTGATGCAATGAACCTTCATGGGGGAAGGAAGTAATAAGAATTAGTTTGCAATGCATTGTGCCATTTCTGCTCAGACTGTGATGTGAATGGATATGCTTTTAATAACCAGAACATGTTTGCAACTAGATTACAGTCGAATTCTAAAGATAATGTCAAAGAGTCAATGGCCCAAATCACAACCCCCTCCAACGCATTCCAAGTTGTCTGAGATGTTAAGATGATGTCTGACTCTTTTGGCACAACATTTGCATAGCTTTCTATGAGTGCAAGATGAGCAATGGCAAGTGATGAAAACTGAGAATATCTGGCCAATGAGATCTTGCTTCAGGAATGTTCTACTCACTACCTATACAAAACAGGCTTGGTTATTTAGTGCTGGTTAGTTTTATATTGACCTGGAGTCAAATCCACTAATAAGTGCTTAACTACAAATTTAGAGTGGAGTCCACATTAACTCAAAATTAAATTTAAAACTCCACATTAATCCCAAAATCTAATTTCAACCTGGAAATTAGGAAGTTTTGGGGAGACCTTTTGGAAGATTTTGAAAAGAAAATTAAACAGAGGCATTATCACATAAAATAAACAATATTTAACATTATGTACTACAAGTGTTCACTGATTCAGTAACAAAATTGGTTTGTGTACCTGCACAAACACAGACGCTCTCTTGGAGAGATCCCACAGGAATTCTGCCGCATTTAGTTGGGAGGGGTGTGTGTGAGGCTCAGTGATGCCAACTGACATGGGGATATCTATAACAAACACATGACGAATAGTAAGCTTGATATGTTACTGTGAACTTGAGTGAATGAAAAGTCTGGCACCACATGATCACACTTCATGACCTCACCGATGTCAAGGAGGCGGTCGCCAGGTCGATTCCATTTCCAGCCCTCCAGCTGCTGGTGCTCCATGTACTGCAGCCTTCGGTCATGGAAAACCACCCTAACTATACTCTACAATCCACCCCAAACCAAACACACACAAAACATTAGAACAAGCACGACTCTGAATTACAATGTATTTATTTTTGTACACGAATTTTAAATCTGAAATGGATAAAACTGAATGTGTACTTTGTTTAATATGATTGTGGATTTACTCTTAATATTCAATACAGACTGCGAAATGTAAACCTAGCTAAAATCTATTTTATTTTTTTCATGGCGATGTAGTTTCAGCAATGCCACCATTACGAAACACAGGTGACACCTTTACACACAAAACCCCAAGTGCATTACACTGGTAAAACACACACACACAAACAACAGTGCTACAGTGCTCCTGTAGCTCAGTTGGTAGAGCATTGCGCTAGCAATGCAAAGATTGTGGGTTTGATTCCCAAGGGGGCACAAGCACTGACAAAATGTATAACTTGAATGAACTGCAAGTCGCTTTGATTAAAAACGTCTGCCAAATACATCAATGTAAACACAAACACAAAATCTCTCACCTTCACAGTCTTGTTGAGTTCTGGCATCTCCCCTATTTTCCTGTTATCAAGCAACCGGATCTCATAAGACTGTCCTACAAGGGGAATAGGAGAAATAATTGCATATCTTCTCAACATTTCTGGGGCTTGTCCATGTTCATTAAAAGAGAGAAACAGATGGAGATGAAACAATACCTTGGTTTAGGTAGGTGAGCGTCTCCTCGTGCAGTTTGACAGCAGGGGACGTGGCAGCACACAGCACATACTGAAACGGAGGATTCTTGGTGTCAGACTCCACAGGAACACTCACATCTTCCTGCTTAAAGATAGGCAGAGCCAACACATCACTGAAATAGAGACAGACAGAAAAACAGAGGTTAGGAAACGGGGCATGGTTGTGTCAGTCAAGAACCACAGACTCTCTCCTGCTGTCAGCATTGAAACGGTTGTCATAGGAACAGGTATGGGGAACCCCCTGCCTGCTCACACCTCTTAACATTTAAAAAGCACCTCACACACACAGACTCTCTTTAATCCTTCTAGACCACAAACAGGCAAAGAACAGACTGTTCTCATCAGACTACTGGGAAACAAAAAGACAGAAGAGGTCACAAACCTCCGAATGTAAACAATTATTTGCATTGCACATTCTTCTAGATGCATCCCTAACTTGTCTTTTTGCAAACTGAAGAACAGGAACAAAATTTGTGGTTGACCACCATGTAATCCGCCGATACCAAATACTGCCTGATTAACTGTCTTGCCTAATATAGCGCTTTAACTCAAATTTCTGTAGTAATCCACAGTGTGCCACATATTACACAACCTAAAATAATTTGGTGTCAAGCAGGGTAAATGCTGGTGCAGTGTGGTGCAGTCACAATAAAGCATGCCGAGTCAGTAATCCGTACCGCCCGGCAACCTGCAACTGTTTTCTGAAACACGAGCAGCTCCACTGTAACATTCCGTTCCACAGCTGCTCATTCCTCAGACAGGGACGATCGCGAGATTATCTAAGCATCACAGCCTCATTCACCTCGACCGCTACGCGAAAACAACACATTAGCACATCATCACTGCACAGACTTAAATGAGAACCATGTCTCCATGCTAATCCGACCTGACCCTGTATAGTAAAGGTAGGCTAATGCAGTAGAAACCATGCAGCAGTGAGTGTAAGCTCAATACAGCAATAATACACAGCAAGAAATATTCCTTTATGAGCCGAAGCCACCAAGAGAAAATAAACAATACTGCAGTACAAATGGTGTCTGGACTTCTAATGCCATCAGAGAACAGTGTCAACTGCAGAGCTGCTGGGTGCTGTAAAAGTAACAAGAAATTTGATAGCACAGCCGGAGAGCATGTGAACTGCTCCCTTCCCTCAATCTCACACCACAGATATCCCACCACCCACAACACTTGCACAGAATGTAAACTTACCACTCTCACAAGTATTGCAGATATCTGCATACGCACACATGCAAAATAACACAGCGCTTCAGAGAACATGCTGATGTTGCGATTTCAACCACAAGCTCCAAAAGGCCGCCAGAGTCATTTCATGGAACCAAGCCTTGGAAACATATTCCCGGTCGCCCTGTGACAATTTTTCAAAATCCCTGCAGCCAAATAAATATAAAAAAAATAACCACTGGCCATTTGGAAAAGCTACATGTACAGTTTAAATATACAGTCATATCATTATTAATACACCAGTGAGACAGTGGCACAGGTATTATGGTTTGTTTCTTCCATAGCTGTGAATTAACAAAAAAATTTACAGAATTAACAAAAACATTAATAACAAACCGTTGCAATGTCTCACTCCTCAGGGCTGGAAAGGGCACTAATTAAAAGACAATGGGATTATTAGACAACATTCTTCCAATATCTTTAAAATAAAATAAGTGTAATCAAAGGTAATTGCAAATTAACTATTACTGTTTCGACACAGGTTTCCTAAACACACCCCCGGTCTTCTATTGGACGCCGGCACAGGTAGCCCCCGCCCGTAATTCACGTCATTGGTTAAACTAGTGAGCTGGTCAGCACACGCAAGAAAACAATGTTTTTAAAGAGTTTACACTTTTCAGCGGAATCAACCTATGAATGGTTTACTAATAGATGATGCATATTTAACAGTGACAAAAAAAGCCTTTTAACATCGAAAAAAATCACAAACTTCACATTTAATTTTATTTTAGAGGTAAATAGCAAAACCTGTGGACTGAGGAAATGCTGGCAATTTTCTTATCCCCGTATCTGAACAACTGTTTCATAGTACCCCTAACAGTTAAATGACGTCATTGTTGCTCATACAGTTTGCTTCTATGCGCAGTATCATATGACGTAATGGACTTCAACGTTCGCCTTATTTTTTTAACAGCTAAACGAGTTATCTGCAAAATATGTTTAATCCTCAAATAGTAAAACATGCAAAGAGATACAAATTCAACTTATTCCGCCATTAAAATAACGAAATTCGCATATTAAACAAGGTGAGCAACAACACACCGTTCCAGGAAGTAGCGTTACTTCAAATGTGGCTGTTACCCTTTCAGTATTACGACTTTATGATTATTTAGGAATGTGAAGAAAAATCATTAACACTAACCATTTATAACACTTATCTGGTCTTGACAGCGCTCACGCTGCTCAGCAAAGAATTGCTAAGATGCAACTCGTTGTCTATTGTTTTGAGCTAGCTACAGCCCCTGCTCTAGCCATGTTTAAACCGGGCGACGACAACAACACACTCGCAACGGGCCAACTGGTGAATAATGGCATTAGACTAAGAATATGCGCGAAATCCCTTAGCACCAAATCATATTCTGAGCATTGCTAAACAAAAACTAAGGGAAAGACGGCTAGCCAACTAGCTCGCCATCATATCTGCCCCACTCTTGGCTTAGAGACTCTTGGAAAGCTGGTGATCCATTTGCATGTTGCTCTAACCTCATACTGTATGCCCCAGCCCCGAGCTCCTGGCCGATGCCAGATAAACTGGCATCAAAGTCGTGCACAAGACCAGACTCGATGGTAGCATCGTCCATCTTCAGCACCCACGCCATGGCGCCCAAATCCTTCTCCTCCGACTCTAACCGGAGGGCCGCCAGCTTCACCTCGTACCGACACCACCTGCGCGGAGCTCGCGTTGCAGCTGACAGACTGCTGGAGTCAGCTAGTCCTACTAGAGCTGGTTAGGTGGCCACCCACGGAAGGCTAACTGATGAAAGCAGGACAAATGGTTCTAGCCCAGACTGTCGTGTGCCTCGCCATTGCTTCAGTTTCACAGGAACACAGGCGAGAAATATCAGTCTCTGGATGAGTTGAGGCGTCGTGAAGTAAACTTAACACTCGCCTTTGTGGTCATCAACGATTAATTATTTCTGTTTCCAACTTCCCAGCGAACGTATTTGCAATCCAGGGGAAACCTTGCCTTACTCCCCGTTCTGCATTAGCACATCATATCTGCATGCGAGCTTCCATTATATAAAAGCAGGGTGGGACGACGCTGTTGACAGTCACCGCATTCACACGCAACGTCCGCCCGAGTAACTGGGCTGGCAGACCTCGCTCGCTTTGATCTCAGCTGCTGCAGTAATCCTAAACACGGTACGGTGCCTTTGTGTACACGACCCTCCGAAAGCGCTCGCCCAATTTCATCGTGCAGAGTGTGTGGTTAGGCTGACACTTCGGGAAATTCATAAGAGCCAAAGATCACAAAACATCGACACAGCCCACCGTCCACCACCATTCAAACCCCAAACACTAGATATCCACAGCCGCAGGAGGGATCCGGTTTGGAATCTGACAGCCAATCGCCTGGCTTTACTCTGAGCAAAGGAACCTCTATTAGCCAATGGGCTTTAAAATATCGGTCGTCATCGTTTTCCTGGCAAAAAGGCAACAGTAGTCACTCTCGACTTCCAATTTGTAATATTTAGATATCATTTAAATCAAGTTACTCCTTTGTTGCACGGAAGAATAGATTACAGCAGCACACCTTGTCCAAAAGGCAAACAATATTTGTTTCTTTTTCTTGACTGGAATAGTCATTTTTGGTTCCCAGGTTGGCATTAATTTGACCCACATATTTCAGTTGTTCTTTCATTAGACAATAACTTGACCATTTCAAAACCAAAACCAGTCCAAAACCATTTGGCAGGGCCATTTGACATGACACCTTTAAAATCACAAGAAAATATATTTGTTGTTTGTTGTTTCCTGAGTAGAGATAACAAGATCCTCCTAAGGGCTGTTTTGCTGTGAAATTCCATTGTGCAAAACAGAGATGTCTACTCAAGGTCAAAATGTGGGTTTGTCTGTTTTCAATCTGTTGTTGTCTAGATTAGAAGGCACCTGTTCCTTTGCACATGATTGGGTTCTTTAAACTGACCTAAATAGTTTAAAGTGAAACTAAATAGCAGAGAAACTTTTGATTAATTAGTTTTTTTACTTAAGTAATTGTTGTCTCTAAGAAAAAAGCTCCCCACAAACAAACAGTGAGGCAAATAATGGAGGCTATGGTAATAAACTTGGTAATGGAATTTTTTGTGGAAGGAGTCTCTACTCAGTAACTTTAACTTGCATGTAAACGACGCTTCCACAAACCTAATGAATGCGCCATGTACCAGATTTATTTTTTAATAGTTTATATTTTATTGCATTTAAGCTGAAGTTTTATGGCTATTAAGTGTTGCATTACATTATAGTGTCACTCATGCAACGTACTATTAAGAAAATAAACTACACATTCACGTAAACGGCAATGACAGAAAAGTTACACAAGTCCCACGAAGCCCCAAAGTGTCTGAGGAAAACTTCGCTCGAGCTAACCGCGTGACTGCAGCTGCAGCGCTATCGCGGCCAGCTGCAACTGTTCAGCTGCATCTGTCCTGCCAGAACAGCATTGCATTGCTGTCTACTGACTCCCCATCAATGCTGAAAACATTTATTAACAGCGGCTGCGCCATACATTGAGCTCCGCCGTTCCTTCCTTTCCTGTTAATCTTACTGAAATAAAAATTCGGAACATCAAATGTTTTTCTGTATTTTATTATAGCTAGAAGGTCATCTGACATACAGGAATCTCTGCAGTGAGATTCTACATTTTAGTGAGATTTTACAAATAGTTACAAATCACATCAGTTGATTCTCAGGCGCTCTCTTGCAAAGGCGATCTCCGCCATTTCTAACAAGCTCTTGGGAAGAGAAGGTAGGATTCAAAACACGCCATCATTTTTCATAGACAAGAAAGCAATCAACATTTTTGCGAGACGTGAATAACTTTCGTTTTTAACGATAACTTTATTTTTAAGTTAGCTGTACATAAACCCTTTTTAGTCTTACTACAGTCCTCTCGTATCACGGATAACATCTGCTCTTATCCTTCTAATAATTAATCACCCTATAGAGAATGAAATGTCAGCGCCGTCCCCGGTACTGTTACATCAGTTTCAGCATCATGTTTGTCAGGGGGACCCATGATGGTTGTGGATTTAAGTCAGGAAAACCATAATTCACACCTTATATCCTGCTATACTTATCCATTTGGTGCTGACAGCATTTCTAATTAATTTCATTATACATGGACACAAACAATACCAGCAAAATTGGAGAAGCTATACAAACTACCATCACAATCAGGTTTCTCATACCAGAACCTACATTTTGAAACCATCCCCATCCAAATACCCTGAATCAGCTTTCCAATCTGTCAAGAGTCTTGTAGGTCAAATTATAAGGTCATTATCTGCAATATATGTGCAGCACATTTCACTTAATCAGTTTATACCTGGTAACTTCTACCTACTGCATTAATGATGCACCTATTTCAGACATAAAAACAGCTACGTTTTTCCAGCTACGTTCCATATGGAATGATTTTCAGGGACTGGCTGTCCCACCCAATATTGAGCAGTTCCTTTTCCATCTTCTCATAATGTTATGTGGCTGGTGGTGTATTATGATGATTCCACCGTGCAGTTTAATTGTGCATGTTCCAGTCCAGTTTTGAGACAGACATGTATATTGCACATCCACACTGCCAATAAGTGTTTTGTTCTACTCCTGTGTCCCTGTCCATGTTTCCTTGTCACAGGTCTCACATAGCAGTTTTATGGTTGTAAAACGCCACTTTGTGACATTGTATTACAATTTCAGCATGTGCATGTTATACAATTTTATTATATCTCCAATTTCATCCTGATCAGAGAGACACTAAAATAATTTTGTGCATGCAATATTAAATTTTTAAAATGAAGTATCAGAACACATATTTCACGTTACATGCATAATACTAATTTTTGCATTTAGGGATAAATAAACAAAAGCACAAATCTATAGTATGCAGTATGCTGATTACATAACTTACCAACAGCTTCACACAGAGGGAGGCATTTCTTTTAATGTCCACTAAGGAACTATGAAAGCACATAAACACAGAGGCAGTTTTGTTCATTACTGTACATTTTCTTTATTTTTTAATTTTGTTGTTAGCACAGTTCTAGAAATGCGGCGGGAGGAGAGAACCTCCTTCACAGGAGATAAAGGCTGACACTACAGGAAATGAGTGACGAGACAACTGCAGAATTTAGATGCGTAAATACATTTCTACAAATTTCCCATCAGAGAAAAATGACACTATGCTACTTAAAAGAATTCACACGCTCTCGGGACATCACAAGATCATCTTGAATATTCCTTTATGTTATGTATAGATACACATTGCCTATGTGGTATGGCAACACAACTGGCCTCGCAGGAGAACCGCTGCAAGAATCCTGGGTGCGGGGCAATTGCCGTATGGCCCATTAAGCCATGACTGCAACCAGATAAAAAGGTTCAGTTTTATTCATGACATGCATATAGCCAAGCAAAGTATGCCTTATAATAAAGCAAGCTGGACCAACCGCTCACTGTTATGAACTGATATGACTGTTAATAATCAATAGTGAGCAATTAGGAACGTTAATAACATGTTGCTCGGACCAAGGAGTTCATTTTAACTTCATCTTAAAAATCTGAGTTTTTCCTCAAAGACTCCTTGATAAAAAGAAACGATCTCCGTTTTGCAAAATGACACCCACAACACCCTCCCCCCTCTTCCGCCTGTCTTCTCTGTGCAAGATTTTACACACATTAAACACCACAGTCGTCTTCTAATGCATCTGACACACAATCACACGTTTTTGTCATTTACAAGGCAAACAACAACTGTTCTGACATCAGCAGACCATCACCAGTAGTACAGACAGTGGTTTCTCCTTCTCTGACATAAATGATGGTGATCTGAGTTGGGAGGAAGAGGTTTAGTCCAATGGGGCTCCTCACAGCATATCCCACTGGACGGCAGTGTGGGGCCAGAGGAGGGTTTCCAGCAGTGTGGATGCATGCGGCTTCGTGTATTTGTTGGTAAGTGCGTGTAGGTGTTTGTGTGTGCATGTGAGTTAAAAAGCCAGCAAGGGTCCCTCTGCACTAAGACAGTGCTGCAGTTCTGAATGATGATGATGGCGGAGCTACAGGCCCTGACCTCCCACATCTGTGGACTGGTCACTTCCACTGGAGCCGCTCTGAGCGCGCTTTATGTACAAGTTCAACAGTTTTAGCTGGAAAGAAAGAGAGACAGAGCATGTTATTGCTGACTCTATTACTCTGGGACATTCATTAAGCAGTCCCTGCAAGACTGTGCTAATATAACCAAGTCACATTGTTTGCAATGTGGTGTTTTCTGCCGTTTTTCTGCAGAAAACATGAATTTTGGGTTAAATGTAATCAATGTGTAATACAGGTACAGATAATTGTCATTGACACAAATGACAATTAAAAATAATTACACCGCAAAACAACAAAAAACATTTTTTGAGAACAGCCAAAGCAAGTTAAGTAATTTTGGGCCACAGAGAAAACTGAAAAAATATTAAAATCTGGGTGGGACTATTGAGGGGCTGGACAAAGTTATAATACATATTAAAGAAAGAGCTTCTATTTATCTACAAGAAAAAACATCTCACCTTGCTGCCAGACAGCTGACTAAGGTGAGGTTTCAGATCCTCTCCGATGATAGCATAGATGGCCACAAGGCAAAATACACACGCTTTTCGTACGCTGCTTTCAGAATTATCATAACCCTGCAAAGGAAAGTAAACTAATGAACTACAAGCACACAGTGGCCATTGTAACGAGAGCTTTCCACCTTATAAGATCTTTAATCATAAAAAAAGTCAGTGATTTTACCAAGACGACATTATTTACATTAATTGCATTTGGCAGACACTTATCCAAAGTGACTTACGGTGCATTCAAGCTATACAATTAGTCAGGTATGTGTGTTCCCTGGGAATCAAACCCACAACCTTTAAGCTGCTAATGCAATGCTCAACCAGTTGAGCTACAGGAACACATACATTTATGTATAAAACGTGTTAAATGACCTATCAAAGATTCAGTATTCAGTATTTACCTGTATGAGCCCAGGGACCATCTCAGGGAGCATTTGAAGGAGACCATCTTTGGGCAACCTGTCGACCACTTTGGTGAGCATCTTAATGGCAGCCAGGTTGATGGGGTAGTCAGCCGACTGGATGATGGGGCACAATACCTTAATGCACTGATCAGGACTTATCGAGCTGGCCAACATAGACGCCGCCTCTTCTGCAGCCCGGACCACCTAAAACAGAGAGAAGACATTTTCTGATGTGCATTCATATATGTTCTAGTTCTATGTCCCTATGTCTAATGCATTTCCGTTCAGTGTGAATGGTGATCTTGACACCTATGGCGTTTAGTTAAGCCTGACCTCTTTGTGAGGGTCTTTATGGGCTTCCAAGGTCTTCATAATGGTGAGTTCGGCGTAGTTTTTAAAGCGCCACGGCTGTCTGTTCAGGATCTCCTTCAATACCCGCAGCGCTAATGCCCGGATGACATGCTGAGATGAAGAGAAAGAAATGTTAGCAAATGAATCAGAATTGTTTAAGACTCACGTTAGAGTACTATTAAAACTGAATGAGTGCTTGTACCTCGCCGTCCCCGAGAGTCTCCAGGAGCAGCAGGAGGATAGTTTTAAAATGCTCATCCCAAACATGCAGTTGTGTTTCTCTGATCAGGCGCATGAGCTCACACAGCGCTGCTTTCCTCTCCTCCACTCGCTCGCTGTGGTTTGAGAGCTCCTTCAGAAGTTCAGCGACCATCTCAGACTGGTCCACACCACTGTCTGTTAACAGACACATCATAGATGCTCAAGAGTAGTTATGCAGTTTAGCAGTTTTTTATTTTAATTTCAGTTAATACAGATGAGTAAATGACTTAGCTAGGGACAACTTTGTATATTATTTTATAGTAGACTATTTCCTATTCATTTAAGATGAAAGTATCAAAAACAAAAACTTTTTAGTTTTCAGAAAAACCTTAGTTATAAAACAATTAGAGAAACAAAAGACTTTTCAGTTTAGAAAGTTTCAGAACACGATACATTTTACATTTAGAATCAACTGCCATTACAGCGACCGAATCTCAGCGTCAACACCAGACTGGAAGGCACAAAATATTCAGTTATATGTGCCAAGTGGGTCACTTCTGTTTATTATTAGATAAGAAGATATTTCAGGTAAGAACAGGTATATTGCCTTACCATCTGTAAGGGACTCTTGGTCAGCATCTTTTAGGCTTTTATTAAAAGGGGAGGAGCCAAATGAGGAGTCAGAGTAGCTGACTGGCTGGTATTCTCTTGTTGGGCGGGGACTTGAGGACAGCAGTGGCATTGTATTTAACAAAGAGGTTTTGTTATCCAGCGCTGTCCGACCAGAGTCTGTTGGCTCAACACCTCCCTGCATAGACACACATTCACAATACACGCATTAGTCACATGCTATATGTGTATTTTATTCTTTCGATCATATGGGTATACAATACTACAGATAAAAGTAAATTTACTTAACAAACGATATGAGAAGCGGAATGGTAACAATGTGCCACGTGACTGGTTAATAAAGTAAACATGCAAAATTAATAAAATGGCCTGACAAGTGCCCTTCAACTCAGTGTCTAAAAGACGATGTGCTTGTACAAACAAGTGCACGATTGCAAACACAACCTAGCATAAGTTAGCAATTGTATGTATCTTACCTCTTCACCATCTCCTTCTCGTTTTCGAGGTGGCTCTGTCATGTCCTCTTGGCTGCGGACGCTGAAGTTCTGGATGGCCTGACTGACTCCTCTCAGGGAGCTGTAGATCTCCTCCGAGTTCATGTTCTCTGTATCGTAATCAAATGCACTGGTCGCGCACACACACACACACACACACACACACAAAATGATATGAAATGTTGTGTTGTAAGTGTATGAACACATCTGCAGTTATACTTGACGTTTGTCTAGGCTTTCTCCCAATGGATAGACGGTTAAGTACCTTGGTGAAGGTGCGTTTTGTGATGTGTTGGTGGGGGAGGTTAAGGGGCTTGACCAACTGGCTGGTGATCTTGGGGTGTGTCGGGTTAGAGGGCTTCCCACCTGAGCCTGCACAAAAAACAAAATCATCTCTTAGTGCTAACGGAGTGGTAATGACTGTCTTTAGGGCTCTGTTATGATTCTTAAAGGTGAAGTCTGATCCACCGACGATTCAAAACGGCATTAATCTCCAAGTGCCTGAAGGGTAACTAGAGCCTGGGTGTTAGGATACGACAATATCTAATAATACATAATGTGTCACTACATCAACAATCACCTGGGCAGTGTTGCCTGTGTTTCGCAGGTGGTTCTGCAATAATTTAGTGGCTCCATCCTGAAAGGTTTTAGGTAATGCTGCTAGAAGCATCGTGAACTCTGGTGTGTTGAGCTGGAACAGTGAAATCAACACAGACTGCGCTGCCTGTAATCAAAGCATATCATTAGAACTTCAATCAAGACACGCTCTGAAACAACGTATAAATAATTACAGTGAAAGCTTACAATTTATTGATTTAAAACCCCCATGAAATTGCTGTAATGAACACGGTTTTCTGTTCTGTGTTGACACGTTTCATATTAGCCTGGGCAAGGGCGAGACATCCATCACTTTGTTTAAAACAACAAACAAACTTTGTTGCACCCTTGAACCTACCTAACAGTCTCAAATGGTATTGGGGGAGGGACTGTCTCATTCTAAGGAGCATCTAATTGCATCTAATTCAATATTTTTGGTCCGTTTTCAAGGAAGATTTTTAAATGTGCTAAAATAAGGTTAATTTTGGTTATAGATTGTACCCTTAGATATAGATGCTTTAGGCTAAAAGACAACCTCATGGTGTTTAAGGACATATACATATACATATCATACACATTTGAAATCATGTAAGAATTTGAAATAATGCGTCTTGTAACTTGTACCTTTCTGACGTCAGAGCTCTTGGGCTCAGTGGTCCATGTAATGATACGTGACACCGCCAGTCTGGTTTCACTGGAGTTGACAAAATCCTGTGGTTCCATCTGTAGTGTCAGTGTTTCTATGTACTTCAAAATGGCCACCTTCACCTGAAACATTATCCTCATGTTACAAATCAGCAACAAATCTAACAATCTAAGGTTCAGAATATCAACAACACCAGTAACATTTATGACTACTATTGGGTAGTAACTCCTTTACAGCACTTTACCTTATCACAAAATCCTCCTTCAAGCAAACATCTTCAGACAAACACAACTCGGAATCAAAACTGATCCCAAACCATTACTGCTGCAATCCATCAGTATCAGGCAAACATCACATCACACATTCACAACAATTCATTACAGTCATTAAATAAAGCAAGACAGCAGGGGGATATTGGAGTGAGCATGGCAGGTGTGACTGGGCTCATAACACTGTTTCAATATGCAACTCTATTCTATGCACCTCGAAAGTATCCATGTTTCCAGGAGGTTGTTTTTTGCTCTCATTCACTGATGCTCTGCTCTCTCTCTTCCTAAGTGGCAGCTGTACATCATCTGGGAAAACTATCTGCTTCTGTCAAGACCTCAACAAAGTAGGTCCACATGAAATCCAAGCACAACCTTTTCACGTTTTCTAAACTGATCAGCATAAATTTGGAGCACTACAGTTTAATTAATAGCTGAACGCAAGGGTTCAAAACAAACATACGAGGGGACGAGTAAAACTTTGCTGACTTTCAAAATCCAACGAAATCTGCTTAGCTTCCAGCCTACGTACAATCGTTGTCTCAAAGGCGTGAATAAACTTGGTGAGTTTTCGGTTTCGGTTATTCCTAAAATTAGATTTGACAACATTTAAATCAGGCTAGCTCAGCTACAAAGTGTTCCGCACATGAGGAGCTGCGACATTTTGCATGTGGGGGCTGCGCGTTACAGAATTGCTTCCCCTGTGTCTCACTGACCTGTACTGCTTGGTTCCACACTTGGATATTTTCCTCCAGTGTGCAAGCATGTCGTCGCTTTCTGAGGGGAAGCAATTCTATAGCCCTGCCCCCGTATCGGCAACAGCGCCCTTTCCCCGGCTTCAGAGAGAGAGAGGGAGAGCACATCAATGAAAGAAAACCCCAGACAGGAGGCAGAGAGGGTGTGGGAGGGACAGGAGAGGATGCGGCAGGGCAGCAATAAGTAATACTGCTGCAAAACGATGTTGAAAGTGAGGTAGATGGAAAAGGTGATGGTTTGGTTAAAGGGCAGTGGGGTCTGTGCATGTGTATGCGACAAATGAGGATTTGGGACTGGGGGTAAGGGTTGGAGACTCTTAGTCAAAGCAATATCCCTGAGGTTTGAATGAGATTTTATGAAGTGTTAACAATAACCTGAGTGCATTGACCCAACGCATTTAAGCACTTTGTAGAAACTCAAATCGTTTAAGAAACCCCAACACATATTCCACATATTCGACAATACACAATCTTTAAATACCAGGGCTCAACAATAAGGATGTTGTGGTGGCCTGGGGCCAGTATGAGAGCATTTCAGATCAGTCACTGGCTCTATTGGACCACAACATCCTGAGTTTATCATGAATATGTGTTTAAGATTAGCAAACTAAAACATTTTGTTATGTGTGATGTATTAAACACTTTTGCTGATTTAAATACATCAATAAGTTATCTTGTATAATAAGTTATCTCATATATAAGTGTATATAAGATGTAATATGTATATAAATTAAAAATGGATATTGCTTTTGCTGCAGGACCAGCAATCCTTATTACTGAGCCCATGAATCAACTCTGATTCCAGCATTTTGCATGATTGCATGTGTTGTATTGCACAACACAATCACTAATCCTGACAGTGTGATAAGATGAAGTAAAACATACTGCACTTACCTTCAAGTTAGGTGTCTGTGTTTGGTCAACTGTGAATCTCATAAGGATTGTGAACTGTAGATCATTAGGGAAAGATTCTCTGAAAATGACAAGAAAAACCCTGCATCAACATCTGTGAGTGTTAAGCACAATTCGATATCTATGCATTGCAGAGAAACCGGCCTCCAGTTTTTCATCTAACACACCTTGTGACATCTAGGGCTTTCTGTACTTTGGCTTGTACTGAGCCGAGCAGGTCTGCCCCCATTTTCTTCAGCAGCTGTGTGAGCAGCACAAACAGCCAGTCTTGCAGATCATCCTTATGAACTGCAATGAAGTCCACCAGTGTCTCCAGAAACATGCTAAACACCTATACAAACATTCACCAAAAAAGACATTATAACAGATCTACATAGCAAATAATTAAAAACAATCATAAAAAAGTACAGAAGTTATAAACGGTTTTGAAGAATCATGCATTCATTTTGTTTAATCACATGACAATCATTATTTGCATTATTGTTAGAAATAGTTACAGCACCTATTACTGTTGCAATGTTTGTATCATCTTCCAATAGAAAAATATTTAAGCAGTGCCAATATCATCTCCCAACCGTCAGCCAAAATATATGTTTAGAAAATACCAAAATCTTCCATATTAGAAAATCCATATACAGGCATTAAGAACATAAGGAAATAAGATGACACACTGATGGTCCACACATGATACAGTTAAAGACAGAAACAATCAACCTATTTTTTTATATAAAGGTATAAACCAAAGTGCACAAAGATTTGATAGTACCTATCAAATATGTCAAACCAGTCTTGGTGATTTGATATTAAAACATTTGGCCCAGAAAAAATGCTAATGAGTCAAATGCTTTTATTGGCCATACTGTGATTCAACCAGCAGCTAACCAGTGGAGATGATACAGGTGCTACTTAGTTATCAGCCTAAATGTTTACAGGAGCAGCAGGCTAATTGTTACAATAATCTGAACATCACACACCCAGATTATTGACTAGATACCAATGTTTAAAAATGATAAACCTTTGACAAAGCAAAGCAGCAGATTAACAGCAGGATCAACAGCATCTCTGTCATGTGTTAGATATTTGTATATTAATCACCCAATTTTGTTACTGATTAGTATATTAGTAATGAAGATAGCCCTGTTAGTGCTCAATCCCAAACACACAGCCAAAAACTGAATGAATGGTTTCCTAGCAGGCACATTAATTTATTAAATTAGCATCTCACAGTTTCTGAGCATGACAAAAAAAACAAATAAAGTGGTCAATAAAAAAACCGATTTGCGTAAAAGTTAACCAAACTTACTCTCTACAGTTCCATCAGAGGGTATGGCATGAAAGAAAACAAACAAGCTGGTAAATTTCCATAAAAACATACAAGATAATACTGATTGTGGAAAATCAAAATGAACTAAAAACAAATACATTTAAGTGACATTTTCCAGAAATCTGTTAATTCACTGCTGTTGAGAGGAAATAACTCTGTGGAAAAAGTTTGAAATAATACACTTAAAAATAAAAAGTAAATTATATTATATAATATAATTATTATATTATAATTATATTATATATAATTATATAAAAGCCCACTATAGACCAAAATTATGAAGTATGACACAGAATGAATAAAAGGATCACCAAACCCATAAGCATATATTGTAGAACACAGTTTTAGAGATAATCAGATCCAGGGCTTTTCCAGAGCCCTAGAGAACAAAAACGGTGCTGTAGAGTGTGATTGTGTGGACAGTGAGAGACTGAATGGGTGTTGTACCTTAAAGGAGGCAGAACTGATACCGGATTCTGCCGTGCCGAAACCTCTGGAATCACGCTGCAAATCAGAAAAAGGGGCGGGCCATAAGCCCAGCAATCAGATAAATGTGGCGGGGCTCTGGTCTACCCGACAAGAGAATGCCGGGAGGCGGTTCCAGGGAAATGTTAACGAGTGAGAAAAAGACACGACACCTCAAACGCAGGTTAGTCTGGTTGCTATGTGCACGACTGGGCTGTCAGGTCAACTAATGCGTTAGGATACTGTATTTGTCCTGACGTTTATGAACATTTAATGCAATTCTCTAATATTACAGGATGCTTGTCATGATTTTCAGCAAATAAGAGCTTTCAACCTGTTACTTTTCATCTGACTACCTTTCTGATACTTTTATGGTGCTTTCGCGTTCTTTATGAAGCTTGAGAGCTCCAGCTCCATTTAGTGTAGCACAGGAAAGGAGTGTTACATCATTTCCCTTTAAGATTTTCGGAATTCGTCTGATGTTTTATATTTAGGGAATTGTGACAGTCCCAGTATGTGTGCGCATGAATGCAAGCGTGAAAGAAAGAAAGCGTCGAAGAAAGTCTGGTCCAGTTGAGAAAAGACGAATGAACCGACCGGCAGCATCAGAATCCACTCAAACCAAAACATGCGATTAAGCCACGGTCCTCAACCCTAGAGTTAGTGCGCGCAGCACATGCCTGGGAGCGTGAATCTGTGTGTGTCTGTGGCAGGAACACGACTGTGGGTGAGGCAGAATCCGATACAGTCAGGCAGGTCTCTGTGTTGTAAGGGTTCATGCTGGTGTATGTCTGCAGTGCGTATGCGTGTGTGCTTGTGAGTGTGCTTGGAGCGTGTTTGAAAGCGACATGCGACGGTACCTTGCTGTGTGGGTCTGCAAACATCCTGGTGAAAATTTCACACAACCTCTTCAGCTCGACTCGGCTAAAACAGACAGAAAAACGGATTAAACACGAACTTGCTTTGGACATGAGTGAGTCTGTTTACAGAATTTTCAATAGGAATAAAACTAAATCAGCTAATTTGATCATATGGTTATGCTGGAATATGAAAAGCACAATTATTTAAAATAAATAGATTTGATGTATCTTAAGAAAACTTAAGCAAATCTCTATGCAACACGTGCCAAAGTTTAACACTCGTATAAGAGAAATAATTATGCTGTAAATCTTTCTAACATCTAATAAGGAGAAAACACACAGAAGAACAACACACACAACTGTGTTCGCATGTGTTACCTAAGAGTGCGTTGATTTTTCATCAACCCCTGCAATCCCATCAGCCCCTCTTTCCTCTCAGACCAATTGGCAGAGGCGCAGCGGTTTAGCACTTCAGCCACATCCTCAGTCTGCCTCATATACGTTGGAATACTGCCGTTGCGGGAACTGTAGGAACGCTCAGAACATGCACTGGATGCATCGCTGTTGGCATCATCATCAGAGTACATCCCATAGTTGTCGTATCGCCGTCGAGCTGGTTTCTTCTGCTTACAAAAACATGAAATGAAAAAAAAAAACAAATTACCCTGCCAGCCATTAATAAGCTATGAAGTCACAAAAGCATGAGACATTTGAAATGTAAGAAATTTGTTGAATTTAATGCAGGGAGACAAAACGAGCAAACAAAAAGCCAAACACTAACCTTTCCCCTCATATCTCCTAACAGCTGGCAGCATTGACAAAGCCAAAAGGTTAGAGCACGATACAGGAGTTAAAGACAGACGGTCAGCACATAATACAACAGCTACGTGATTAGTTACTGTTATGCAATCAGTACAGTTCTGCTCATGAGTTTACTTAACACATGACGAATCTGCAAGACGTGTTTATTATTGATTTGTTTTAATCAGCTCAAAAAAAAGAAAAAAAAGAAAAATGAATTACATTTTGATTAACGGTCTCTTACTTTTTTAAACAGCTAAAGGTCTTACAGATTCTCCAGTGTGTTTGGAACAAACCTTTGAGGACTGTAGGTGTGAATGTTGGGTAAGTTACTGTGTGTGACTGTACATGTATTTACCAGAGCATCTGCTAAAGCTTCTTCCACATCTGATCCTGTGTTCAACACTCTCATGGCGCTCACTGAGGACGAGAGACGACTGGACTGAGACATACCCAACCCAGAACCTACAACACACATCACACCTTTTACAAACACACACATGCACAGACAGAACGACTAAAATGTCAAAATTAAAAAACAAGTCGCATGCAATGATGTTATTACTAATATTAAGCAATATCCAGTAACATATCAATTTAAAACAATAAATCAACCACCAATAATACAGAAATCCACGCTAGACAATGAAAAACAAACAAACATACATTACCAACAGAAACATTTAAAAAAAAATGGAACAAATTTCCACACAAACAATTATACAAGAACACTGAAAAACAACGGGTTAAATTGAGGAATAAAACACAGGTAGGTGTCAAGAAAAAGATGTTTCACAAATGAATCTACATAAGTTGACAGCAAAAAGCTTAAAGTAGCCTATATCCACTTTATTACCAGAATCACAGAAGTGCTATTCAGTTATTAGTGATTCTAACAGGCG